>OY757012.1:170456493-170578993 GCA_963580285.1 Lucinisca nassula
TAGGCTTATATAGGGAAAATCTTTAAAAAAATCTTCTTCTCTGAAATTGCAAGACCAAGGTCTTTGATATTTGGTGTGTGGCTTCATCTAGTGGACCTTCGCCAAGATTGTTCAAGGTATATCCTTTGGTGATGTTTGATATGATGCTTCACCATTTTAGACCTCCCTCAACATTATGCACATTATAACCCTGGGGTCAAAAATGGCCCTCCCTGGGGCCCACTTGTTATAGCCCCGCTTTGAAAAAGCGGGGCTATATTGGATTTGTTATGTCCTTCTGTCATTCCGTGATTCCGTTAATTATAGCCCCGCTTTGAAAAAGTGGGGCTATATTGGATTTGCCATGTCCTTCTGTCATTCCGTGATTCCGTTAATTTGTGTTGGCTCCATTACTTTGTATCTGCTTAACATATTTTCATGAAACTTCACACAAATGTTAAACACCATAAGACAATGTGCAGAGCGAAGGAATTATAACTGTGGATTGCCTACTTTTGGAGTTATTGCCCTTTGAACATTTTCCGTAATTCCGTAATTCCGTGATTCCGTTAATTTGTGTTGGCTCCATAACTTTGTATCTGCTTAACATATTTTCATGAAACTTCACACAAATGTTAAACACCATAAGACAATGTGCAGAGCGAAGGAATTATAACTGTGGATTGCCTACTTTTGGAGTTATTGCCCTTTGAACATTGAAAAATGGCAATTTTAATTGTGTCCGCTTCGTAACTCGAAAACCGTTTGAGATATTTTTAGGAAACTTCACACAAATGTTAAGCACTATGAGACGATGTGCAGAGCGCAGGAACCATAACTCTGCATTGCTTATTTTTGGAGTTATTGCCCTTTGAACATTGAAAAATGGCAATTTTAACAGTGTCCGCTTCATAACTTGAAAACCGTTTGAGATAATTTCATGAAACTTCACACAAATGTTAAGCACTATGAGACAATGTGCAGAGCGCAAGAACCATAACTCTGGTTTTCGTATTTTCTGTGTGTCTGTCTGTGTGTCTGTCTGTGTCTGTTAACAATTTTCGTGTCCGCTCCATAACTTTAAAACCCATTCACATATTTTCATGAAACTTCACACAAACATTAAACACCATGAGATGGTGTGCAGAGTGCAGGAACCATAACTCTCGATTGCCTAATTTTTGAGTTATTTCCCTTTGAATATTGAAAAATATCAATTTTAGCCGTCTTTGCTCGATAACTCAAAAACCGTTTGAGATAATTTTATGAAACTTCACACAAATGTAAAGCACCATATTACGTGTGCAGAGCGCAGGAACCCAAACTCTGGATTGTCTACTTTTTCAGTTATAGGCTTTTGAATATTAAAAAATGGCAATTTTAACTATGTCTGCTCCATAACCGTTTCTGATATTTTCATGAAACTTCAAATAAATGAAAAGCACCTTGAGATGATGTGCAGAGTGCAGGAACCATAACTCTGGTTTGCCTACTTCATGAGTTATTGCCCTTTGAACATTTAAAAAGGCAATTTTGACTGTGTCGGCTCCATATCTCACAAACCATTTGAGATATTTTCATGACACTTCACACAAGTGTAAAGCACCATGAGACAATGTGCAGAGCGCAGGAACCCTGACTCTGATTTGCCTACTTTAGGAGTTATTACCCTTTGAACATTGAAAAATGGAAGATGAAATTTAGTATAAACATGGACATTCTGGTAATGTATCATGCTCATTGAAATGAGGGACAAGGGCTCACAACTCTTAGAGTTTTTCCAGATAATGTAAAATTTTCAACAGTTATTTCTTGTTCATAACTGTTTTCTCTGCAGCTTAAATAACTTTCTTCTCTGACAGCGCTGAAGCGGGGCTATAGTCAGATCCTCTGACAGCTCTAGTTATACCCCCGGCATACGAAGTATGCAATGGGGGTATATAGTTTTTTTGTGTTGGCTCCATAACTTTGTATCTGCTTAACATATTTTCATGAAACTTCACACAAATGTTAAACACCATAAGACAATGTGCAGAGCGAAGGAATTATAACTGTGGATTGCCTACTTTTGGAGTTATTGCCCTTTGAACATTTTCCGTAATTCCGTAATTCCGTGATTCCGTTAATTTGTGTTGGCTCCATAACTTTGTATCTGCTTAACATATTTTCATGAAACTTCACACAAATGTTAAACACCATAAGACAATGTGCAGAGCGAAGGAATTATAACTGTGGATTGCCTACTTTTGGAGTTATTGCCCTTTGAACATTGAAAAATGGCAATTTTAATTGTGTCCGCTTCATAACTCGAAAACCGTTTGAGATATTTTTAGGAAACTTCACACAAATGTTAAGCACTATGAGACGATGTGCAGAGCGCAGGAACCATAACTTTGCATTGCTTATTTTTGGAGTTATAGCCCTTTGAACATTGAAAAATGGCAATTTTAACAGTGTCCGCTTCATAACTCGAAAACCGTTTGAGATAATTTCATGAAACTTCACACAAATGTTGAGCACTATGAGACAATGTGCAGAGCGCAAGAACCATAACTCTGGTTTTCGTATTTTCTGTGTGTGTGTCTGTCTGTGTCTATTAACAATTTTCGTGTCCGCTCCATAACTTTAAAACCCATTCACATATTTTCATGAAACTTCACACAAACATTAAACACCATGAGATGGTGTGCAGAGTGCAGGAACCATAACTCTGGATTGCCTAATTTTTGAGTTATTTCCATTTGAATATTGAAAAATATCAATTTTAGCCGTCTTTGCTCGATAACTCAAAAACCGTTTGAGATAATTTTATGAAACTTCACACAAATGTAAAGCACCATATTACGTGTGCAGAGCGCAGGAACCCAAACTCTGGATTGTCTAATTTTTCAGTTATAGGCTTTTGAATATTAAAAAATGGCAATTTTAACTATGTCTGCTCCATAACCGTTTCTGATATTTTCATGAAACTTCAAATAAATGAAAAGCACCTTGAGATGATGTGCAGAGTGCAGGAACCATAACTCTGGTTTGCCTACTTTAGGAGTTATTGCCCTTTGAACATTTAAAAAGGCAATTTTGACTGTGTCGGCTCCATAACTCACAAACCATTTGAGATATTTTCATGACACTTCACACAAGTGTAAAGCACCATGAGACAATGTGCAGAGCGCAGCAACCCTGACTCTGATTTGCCTACTTTAGGAGTTATTACCCTTTGAACATTGAAAAATGGAAGATGAAATTTAGTATAAACATGGACATTCTGGTAATGTATCATGCTCATTGAAATGAGGGACAAGGGCTCACAACTCTTAGAGTTTTTCCAGATAATGTAAAATTTTCAACAGTTATTTCTTGTTCATAACTGTTTTCTCTGCAGCTTAAATAACTTTCTTCTCTGACAGCGCTGAAGCGGGGCTATAGTCAGATCCTCTGACAGCTCTAGTTACTCTTTGGATCAGGTGAGCGATCCAGGGCCATCATGGCCCTCTTGTTTTTTCTTGAGTTATGCCCCTTTGAAATTTTGCGCGTTTTAAGCTTGTAAGCAAGATATCTCAAAAACTGTTTGAGCTATAGCTCTGAAACTTTACAGGCTGGTTCAGGATGATGAGTAGATGAACTGATAAACTTTTGAAAAAAATCTGAAATTATTTTCTTCAGTTATGGCCCTTTGAAATTTTTGTGTTTTAAGCTTGTAAGCAAGTTAACTAAAAAACTGTTTGAGCTGTTGCCCTGAAACTTTTTCAGAATGGTTGGGGATGATGAGAAGATGAACTGATTAACTTTTGACAAAAATCTAATTTTTTTTTCTTGAGTTATGCCCCTTTGAAATTTTGTGCATTTTAAGCTTGTAAGCAAGATATCTCAAAATTGTTTGAGCCTTTGCCCTGAAACTTTACAGGCTGGTTCAGGATGATGAGTAGATGAACTGATTAACTTAAAAAATATCCGAAGGATTATGCCTGTCTTTAGTTATGCCCCTTTGCAAAATACTTTGAAATCATTTAAGCAAGATATCTCAAAAACTGTTTGAGCTTTTGCCCTGAAATGTTACAGATTGGTTTGGGATGATGAGTAGATGAACTGGTAAACTTTTGAAAAAAAAAAAAATACGAAATTTTTTTCTTGAGTTATGGCCCTTTGAATTTTTTTGCATTTTAAGCTTGTAAGCAAGATAACTAAAAAACTGTTTGAGTTATAGCCCTGAAACTTTACAGGCTGGTTCAGGATGATGAGTAGATGAACTGATTAACTTTTGAAAAAAAAAAAAAATTTTTTTCTTCAGTTATGGCCCTTTGAAATTTTGCATGTTTTAAGCTTGTAAGCAAGATATCTTGTAAACTGTTTGAGCTATTGCCCCAAAACTTTACAGACTGGTTGGGGATGATGAGTAGATAAACGGATCAACTTTTGAAAAAAATACAATAGTTTTTCCTAGAGTTATGGCCCTTTGAAATTTTTCGCGTTTTAAGCTTGAGATATCTCAAAAACAATTTGAGCTCTTGTCCTGAAACTTTACAAACTGGTTGGGGATGATGAGTAAATGAATTAATTCCCCGCCGCAAAGCGGAGCAGGGATTATTGGAATGGCCTTCATCTGTCCTTATGACCTGATTAACTTCCGTCGTGCGTCCGTGCGTGCGTGCGTCCGTAAACATTTCTTCAAACGACATCTCCTCCTAAACCACTGATCGGATTTTGACCAAACTTGACAGGAATGATCCTTAGGTGGCCCCCTTTCAAAGTTGTTCAAATGGTTCCGGTCCTTTGCACATATAGGTCACAGTAGCCAAAAATAGATTTTTTTCACCGAAAACTTAAAAAATCTTCTTCTCTGAAACCGCAAGGCCCAGGTCTTTGATATTTGGTATGAAGCTTCATCTAGTGAACCCCTACCAAGAGTGTTCAAATTATAGTGCTGGGGCCAAAAATGCCCCCGCACCGGGGCCCTTTGGTTTTACATGGGTTTATATAGGGAAAATCTTTAAAAATCTTCTTCTCTGAAACCGCAAGGCCCAGGTCTTTGATATTTGGTATGAGTGTGTGTGTGTGTGTGTGTGTGAATTCGGGTTTAACGTCGCTTTCAACAATTTTTCAGTCATATCACGACGGTGTCTGGTTGCGACAGGGAGCTCAATGCTCACGTTTATAGTGCTGCCTCACTGAAGTATCATGTCCCAGACACATTACATGATACCACACCCAGTCACATTATCCTGACACTGGATCGACCAGTCCTAGCTCTACCCCGTAAATCTGAGTGCCAAACGAGGAGCAGCTAGTACCATTTTTAACGACTTTGGTATGTCGCGGCCCGGGATCGAACCCGAGACCTCCCGTTCCCCGGAGCGGACACTCTACCAACTGAGCTATCGGGGCCGGTATATTTGGTATGAAGCTTCATCTAGTGGACCCCTACCAAGATTGTTCAAATTATAGTGCTGGAGCTAAAAATGCCCCCGCACGGGGGCCCTTTGGTTTTACATGGGCTTAT
The DNA here is from genome assembly GCA_963580285.1 of Lucinisca nassula. NCBI lineage: Eukaryota > Metazoa > Mollusca > Bivalvia > Lucinida > Lucinidae > Lucinisca > Lucinisca nassula. The sequence goes on from OY757012.1 coordinate 170,461,970, forward strand.
ATAGGGAAAATCTTGAAAAATCTTCTTCTCTGAAACCGCAAGGCCCAGGTCTTTGATATTTGGTATGAAGCTTCATCTAGTGGACCCCTACCAAGATTGTTCAAATTATAGTTCTGGGGCCAAAAATGTCCCCGCACCGGGGCCCTTTTGTTTTACATAGGCTTATATAGGGAAATTCTTTAAAAATCTTCTTCTCTGAAACTGCAAGGCCCAGGTCTTTGATATTTGGTATGAAGCTTCATCTAGTGGACCCCTACCAAGATTGTTCAAATTATAGTGCTGGAGCTAAAAATGCCCCCGCACGGGGGCCCTTTGGTTTTACATGGGCTTATATAGGGAAAATCTTGAAAAATCTTCTTCTCTGAAACCGCAAGGCCCAGGTCTTTGATATTTGGTATGAAGCTTCATCTAGTGGACCCCTACCAAGATTGTTCAAATTATAGTTCTGGGGCCAAAAATGCCCCCGCACCGGGGCCCTTTTGTTTTACATAGGCTTATATAGGGAAAATCTTTAAAAATCTTCTTCTCTGAAACTGCAAGGCCCAGGTCTTTGATATTTGGTATGAAGCTTCATCTAGTTGACCCCTACCAAGATTGTTCAAATTATAGTGCTGGAGCTAAAAATGCCCCCGCACGGGGGCCCTTTGGTTTTACATGGGCTTATATAGGGAAAATCTTGAAAAATCTTCTTCTCTGAAACCGCAAGGCCCAGGTCTTTGATATTTGGTATGAAGCTTCATCTAGTGGACCCCTACCAAGATTGTTCAAATTATAGTTCTGGGGCCAAAAATGCCCCCGCACCGGGGCCCTTTTGTTTTACATAGGCTTATATAGGGAAAATCTTTAAAAATCTTCTTCTCTGAAACTGCAAGGCCCAGGTCTTTGATATTTGGTATGAAGCTTCATCTTGTGGACCTCTACCAAGATTGTTCAAATTATAGCCCTGTGGCCAAAAATGCCCCCGCTCCGGGGCCCTTTAGTTTTACATAGACTTATATAGGGAAAATCTTGAAAAATCTTCTTCTCTGAAACCACAAGGCTTAGATCTTCGATATTTGTTATGAAGCTTCAGCTAGTGGACCTCTATAAAGATTGTTCAAATTATATCCCTGAGACCAAAAATGCCCCCCGCCATGTGGCCCTTTGGTTTTACATAGCTTTATATAGGGAAAATCTTTAAAAATCATCTTCTCTGAAACACAAGGCTTAGGTCTTTGATATTTGTTATGAAGCTTCAGCAAGTGGACCTCTACCAAGATTGTTCAAATTATAGCCCTGGGGCCAAAAATGCCCCCTCTCCGGGGCCCTTTGGTTTTACATAGACTTATATAGGGAAAATCTTGAAAAATCTTCTTCTCTGAAACCACAAGGCTTAGATCTTCGATATTTGTTATGAAGCTTCAGCTAGTGGACCTCTATAAAGATTGTTCAAATTATATCCCTGAGACCAAAAATGTCCCCCGCCATGTGGCCCTTTGGTTTTACATAGACTTATACAGGGAAAATCTTTAAAAATCATCTTCTCTGAAACACAAGGCTTAGGTCTTTGATATTTGTTATGAAGCTTCAGCAAGTGGACCTCTACCAAGATTGTTCAAATTATAGCCCTGGGGCCAAAAATGCCCCCGCTCCGGGGCCCTTTGGTTTTACATAGACTTATATAGGGAAAATCTTGAAAAATCTTCTTCTCTGAAACCACAAGGCTTAGATCTTCGATATTTGTTATGAAGCTTCAGCTAGTGGACCTCTATAAAGATTGTTCAAATTATAGCCCTGGGGCCAAAAATGACCCCGCTCCGGGGCCCTTTGGTTTTACATAGACTTATATAGGGAAAATCTTGTTTTACATAGACTTCTATTTGCAGGGTAAACCCTTAAAATCTTCTTCTCTGAAACCAGGAAGCCCAGGTCTTTCATATTTGATATGAAGCTTCATCTTGAGGACCTCTACCAAGATTGTTCAAATTATAGCCCTTGGGCCAAAATTGACCCTGCCCGGGGCCCACTTGTTATACATTGGATCAGGTGAGCGAACCAGGGCCCTCTGGGCCCTCTTGTCTTGTGTTATGTTCCTTCTTAAATTTCAGCATTGCAGCCAAATAAAAAAAAGATATCTCAAATACTGTTAGGGACAAGCAGTGTTAGGGTCAAGCAGTTGGGGGCATTGTGTTTCATAAACGCTGGCTCTAGTTTTCTGTTATAAAGAATGAAATTGAAACAGAGCCACATTTTTGTGCAGATCAAATTGCTGTTTAAAATTTTGCTGTTATAAATAATACCGTAAAGTCTCTATTAGAAGCCCACGCTCAAATAAACACCCGCCCCCCGATTGGGGTGTTAAAAATGGCAATTTTCTTAAGCAATTCTCAGAAAAATACCAGCCTCTAATAAAAGCCCACAGGAAAAAAAACTACAAAAAAACAAACAAACAAAAAAAACCAAAAAAAAACCGATCTAACCTTAAGCTGAAAGTTTCCGAATTTGTTGCTTGATAGTCAAATACACAAGTCCTTTTTCCTCTCGTGGTCCAAAAACGGTCGGAAATTAAACAAGTCAAACAAAATGTCTTTAGGTTTTACGTATTTTGCCATGTTTGACACAAAATGAGAAAAAAATTAATGATATTCGCTTAAGTGAAGAAAGAGGGGGTCATCAGAAGTGCCTCACCGAAACATATGTTGTGAGTACTCATCAGAAGTGCCTCGGTGAGGCATTTCTGATGAGTACTCACAACATATGTTTTCATGCAAAAATAGAAAACTAATAGATGGATACCCCTTCTTTTCTGGGGCTATGCAAGTTGCACCATCACACATCTAATCTGTTTCTGTACAGGAACCTCCAAGAGGGGTAATTGGCAAACAGTGCAGGCCCAGATCAGATGCTGCAGAACACGGCATCTGATCAGGACCTGCACTGTTTGCAAAAAGTTCAGCCATTTTCCAAACAATTTAAGACAACACAACCTGTCCCCCCTAAAATTTGAAATGGACTCCTGCTATATGTAAGGAGGAAGATTCCATTTTGGTATAAAATGGGTTAAATATATGGATATCTGGAGCTATGGGAACAATTCTCTGGGGACTCCAGAATGAGTTGGCATTTTATCAGTTACCCCCTGTATATTTAGGGCCCAGCACTGAAAGTGTGGGTGCCCTATAGTAATCACTCTGTCCGTCCGTCTGTCTGTCTGTCTGTCCGTCTGTCTGTCCACAAATTTCTGATAGCGCTGCCGGGGCCCTAGTCAGTTTCACTGACAGCTGTAGTTTGCATTGTAACGCATTGACCTGATAAAGATATGCTATCTCAGGACAAGTGAGCTTTATCAGGTCAACGTGACATTGCACTTTTTTATACGCCCGTTTTGAAAAAACGGTCGTATTATGTTATGGGGTCGGCGTCCGTCCGTCTGTCCGTCCGTAAACTTTTCGTTTCCGGATAACTCCTCCTACAGTTTTCATCCGATCAAGCTGAAACTTGGTAGGTAGTAAGACCATGATGTGTAGATGTGCGTAAAGTTTCGAGAATCAACGTCCGCCAAATATTAACAGAGTTATGCCCCTTTGAAATTTTTGTAAACATTTTCGTTTCCGGATAACTCCTCCTACAGTTTTCATCCGATCAAGTTGAAACTTGGTAGGTGGTAAGACCATGATGTGTAGATGTGCGTAAAGTTTCGAGAATCAACGTCCGCCAAATATTAACAGAGTTATGCCCCTTTGAAATTTTTGTAAACATTTTCGTTTCCGGAAAACTCCTCCTACAGTTTTCATCCGATCAAGCTGAAACTTGGTAGTTAGTAAGACCATGATGTGTAGATGTGCATAAAGTTTCGAGAATCAACGTCCGCCAAATATTAACAGAGTTATGCCCCTTTGAAATTTTTGTAAACATTTTCGTTTCCGGATAACTCCTCCTACAGTTTTCATCCAATCAAGTTGAAACTTGGTAGGTAGTAAGACCATGATGTGTAGATGTGCACAAAGTTTCGAGAATCAAAGTCCGCCAAATATTAACAGAGTTATGCCCCTTTGAAATTTTTGTTAACATTTTCGTTTCCGGAAAACTCCTCCTACAGTTTTCATCCGATCAAGCTGAAACTTGGTAGTTAGTAAGACCATCATGTGTAGATATGCGTAAAGTTTCGAGAATCAACGTCCGCCAAATATTAACAGAGTTATGCCCCTTTGAAATTTTTGTAAACATTTTCGTTTCCAGATAACTCATCCTACATTTTCATCCGATCAAGCTGAAACTTGGTAGGTAGTAAGACCATGATGTGTAGATGTGCGTAAAGTTTCGAGAATTATCGGGTTAAAGGTTAAGCAAATGCTATAAGTGCTCGTTTTTATGTGTTGTAGTATATAACTGATGAGATTAATTCTAGTTCTAAGCTGTCTGCTGTGGAAAGAGCAATACAGGGAAAAGGAAGAAAGCTCTGTGATGCCCTAGCTCTGGCTTGGCACTGTGCATGCTCTTCTTGCATTTGCTGTCACCCATTGAAACTTGAAAATTAGTTCCACCATCAATGAATACTGTTTTCAGGTTTCAGTCTACCAAATATGAATTTGCCACGGGTGTATAATGCCCCGCTTGCGGAGCTCTTGTTTTAATGAACCGGACTACTGGAAAATGACAAAAATGTTATTGTAACGCGGAAATGTGGCAAAATTACTTGAAAAAAAATATCATAGGAAAAACATGGTCACGGCTGATACTAAATATATCGGCCACCAGAATGCTTGGACACACTGAGGACTGATAGTAAATTGCTAATTTAAGAGTGTACAAGGGGATAAACTGATAAATAGAATACCAGATTCTTGTCATTTGATATCAAGTTTATCAGGCTCGGCTTCAAGAAGGCATGTAGAATCGCTCGGCAAGCCTCGCGATTCTACAAGCATTCTCGAAGCCTTGCCTAATAAACTTGATATCAAAAGACACTCACCTGGTATTCTCTATAGCTGTGGTAAACAAGCCATCTATGTTTGACTTATAAAGATATAATGTATAACGGAACTGGAATTGAGCATGAAATTTGTACTGCCTTTTCAGTCTTGTGTCCCAACACTGGACCATAGCAACAGATACTGATTTGATTTATTGATTATTTTGGGTTTAACAACACATCAACCCTTGTGGGTCATTTTGTGTCGTCTGCCAGGGAAAGGAAGAAAAGAGAAAGAGGAGAAAGTAGAGGAGATAAAAGTGAGGGATAGTGGAGACAGGAAAATGAATGGAAGTGTAGAAACAGAAGAAATAACAACATTCCCCCTCTAGCCAGCCTGCTGCAAGGACAACAGGCCTTGTCCAACTGTGAGCCAATATCAGTTGGATGCCCCAGTGACAAAAGGTATATGTCACCTTTTGCCTCACCCAACCGCCCCTATAGCAACAGATAAGGTGGGTTTATGGTGATAACTGAAGGATAATTATGCCCCCAACTTTGAAAAAGTTGGAGGGGCATATTGCTTCTGCCTCGTTCGTCCGTTCGTCTGTTCGTCCGTTCGTCCGTTCGTCCGTTCGTCCGTCCGTTACGCTTTTGATGCATAGCATAACTAAAGAACCGTGTATGCTAGGGTTTTGAAATTTCATATATGGATTCCTCATGGAAAATTAGCTGACGCGTATTTTTTTTCTAGTCCGGATTATGCCCCCTTCAAGAGTTATTGCCCTTTGAAATTTTTTTAATAAAATCTTGTCAGCAAGATATCTCAAAAACTATTGGAGCTAGAGCCTTGAAAGTTGGTGATTATATTGGTGGTGATGAGTAGATGAACTGATTAACTTTTGACAAAATTCTGAAAAACAGTTTGTGAGTTATGGCCCTTTGTCATTTTGGTAATTTGTGCCCATTGTAATGTATGCTAAAAGTGATGCATAGCATAACTTTAGAACCGTGTATGCTGGGGTTTTGAAATTTCATATATGGATTCCTCATGGAAAATTAGCTGACGCGTATTTTTTTTCTTGTCCGGATTGTGCCCCTTTTAAGAGTTATTGCCCTTTGAAATTTTTTTAATAAAATCTTGTCAGCAAGATATCTCAAAAATTGTTGGAGCTAGAGCCTTGAAAGTTGGTGAATATATTGGTGGTGATGAGTAGATGAACTGATTAACTTTTGACGAAATTCTGAAAAATGCTTTGTGAGTTATGGCCCTTTTTCATTTTGGTAATTTGTGCCCATTGTAATGTATGCTAAAAGTGATGCAAAGCATATCTTTAGAACCGTGTATGCTAGGGTTTTGAAATTTCATATATGGATTCCTGATGGAAAATTAGCTGATGCGTATTTTTTTTCTCGTCCGGATTATGCCCCTTTTAAGAGTTATTGCCCTTTGAAATTTTTTTAATAAAATCTTGTCAGCAAGATATCTCAAAAACTATTGGAGCTAGAGCCTTGAAAGTTGGTGAATAGATTGGTGGTGATGAGTAGATGAACTGATTAACTTTTGACAAAATTCCGAAAAATACTTTGTGAGTTATGGCCCTTTGTCATTTTGGTAATTTGTGCCCATTGTAATGTATGCTAAAAGTGATGCATAGCATTAATTTAGAACCGTGTATGCTAGGGTTTTGAAATTTCATATATGGATTCCTCATGGAAAATTAGCTGACGCGTATTTTTTTTCTTGTCCGGATTATGCCCCTTTTAAGAGTAATTGCCCTTTGAAATTTTTTTAATAAAATTTTGTCAGCAAGATTTCTCAAAAACTATTGGAGCTAGAGCCGTGAAAGTTGGTGAATATATTGGTGGTGATGAGTAGATGAACTGATTAACTTTTGACGAAAGTCCGAAAAATATTTTGTGAGTTATGGCCCTTTGTCATTTTGGTAATTTGTGCCCATTGTAATGTATGCTAAAAGTGATGCATAGCATATCTTTAGAACCGTGTATGCCAGGGTTTTGAAATTTCATATATGGATTCCTCATGGAAAATTAGCTGACGCGTATTTTTTTTCTCGTCCGGATTATGCCCCTTTTAAGAGTTATTGCCCTTTGAAATTTTTTTAATAAAATCTTGTCAGCAAGATATCTCAAAAATTATTGGAGCTAGAGCCTTGAAAGTTGGTGAATAGATTGGTGGTGATGAGTAGATGAACTGATTAACTTATGACAAAATTCCAAAAAATACTTTGTGAGTTATGGCCCTTTGTCATTTTGGTAATTTGTGAAAAACTTTGTCATCGTTCTAGCGCCTACATTTCTTCACCAATTTCAATATAACTTCACACAAATGTTCCTTATAAAAAAAACTCGAGCGAATTCGACTTTCAAGGTCATGACCTCAAGGTCAAGGTCACTGTGGCTATTTTTAGAAAAACTTTGTCATCGCTCTTGCGCCTACATTTCTTCACAAATTTCAATATAACTTCACACAAATGTTCCTTATAAAAAAAATCTCGAGCGAGTTCGACTTCAAAGTCATAACATCAAGGTCAAGGTCGCTGTGGCTATTTTTAGAAAAACTTTGTCATCGCTCTAGCGCCTTCATTTCTTCACCAATTTCAATGTAACTTCACACAAATGTTTCTTATGACAATCTCTCAGCGAGTTCGACTTTCAAGGTCATGACCTCAAGGTCAAGGTCACTGTTGCTATTTTTAGAAAACCTTTGTCATCGCTCTAGTGCCTACATTTCTTCACCAATTTCAATATAACTTCACACAAATGTTCCTTATAAAAAAATCTCGAGCGAGTTCATCTTCAAAGTCATGACCTCAAGGTCAAGGTCACTGTGGCTATTTTTAGAAAAACTTTGTCATCGCTCTAGGGCCTACATTTCTTCACCAATTTCAATATAACTTCACACAAATGTTTCTTATGACAATATCTCAGCGAGTTCGACTTTCAAGGTCATGACCTCAAGGTCAAGGTCAATATGGCTACTTTAAGAAAAACTTTGTCATCACTCTAGCGCCTACATTTCTTCACTGATTTCAATATAACTTCAAACAAATGTGCCTTATGACAATATCTTGAGCGAGGTCGACTTTCAAGGTCATGACCTCAAGGTCAAGGTCACTGTGGCTATTTTTAGAAAAACTTTGTCATTGCTCCAGCGCCTACATTTCTTCACTGATTTCAATATAACTTCACACAAATGTTCCTTATGACAATATCTCAAGTGTGTTCGACTTTCAGGGTCATGACCTCAAGGTCAAGGTCACTGTAGCTATTTTTAGAAAAAAATTGTCATCGCTCTAGCGCCTACATTTCTTCACCGATTTCAATATAACTTCACACAAATGTTCCTTATGACAATATCTCTAGCGAGTTCCACTTTCAAGGTCAAGGTCACTGTGGCTATTTTTAGAAAAACTTTGTCAATGCTCTAGCGCCTACATTTCTTCACCGATTTCAATATAACTTCACACAAATGTTCCTTATGACAATATCTCAAGCCATTTCAACTTTCAAGGTCAAGGTCACAATAGCTATTTTTAGAAAAACTTTGCTATGGCTCCAGCGCCTACATTTCTTCACCGATTTTAATATAACTTCACACAAATGATCCTGATGACAATACCTCGAAAGAGTTCGACTTTCAAGGTCAAGGTCACTGTGGCTATTTTTAGAAAACCTTTTTCATTGCTCTAGCGCTTACATTTTTTCACCAATTTCAAAATCGATTCACACAAATGTTCCTTATGACAATATCTGTAGCGAGTTCCATTTTCAAGGTCAAGGTCACTGTTTTTAGCAAAACTTTGTCAATACTCTAGCGCTTACATTTCTTCACCAATTTCAATATAATTTCACACAAATGTTCCTTAAGACAATATCTCGAGTGATTTCGACTTTCAAGGTCAAGGTCACTGTGGCTATTTTTTGAAAAAAAAACTGTCATCGCCCTAGCGACTACATTTCTTCACTGATTTCAATATAACTTCACACAAATGTTCCTTATGATAATACCTCGAGTGAGTTTGACTTTCAAGGTCAAGGTCACTGTGGCTATTTTTAGAAAAACTTTGACATGGCTCTTGGGCTTACATTTCTTCACCGATTTCAGTATAACTTCACACAAATGTTCCTTATGACAATATCTCGAACTATTTCGACTTTCAAGGTCAAGGTCACTGGGGCTATTTTTAGAAAATCTTTCATTGCTCTAGTGCCTACATTTATTGATGGATGTTAATAGAACTTCACACAAATGTTTCTTATGGTAATATCTCGAGTTGCTTGGTCATGACCTCAAGGTCAAGGTCACTATGGCTATTTTTAGAAAAACTTTGTCATTGCTCTACCGCCTACTTTTATGATTTTAATCTAACTTCACACAAAAGATGCTTATGATAATATCTTGAGCAAGATCTACTTCGCGGCCATGGCCTCAAGTCAAGGTCCCTATGACTATTTTTAGAGAAATATTGTCATCACTCTAGAACCTACATTTATGGATGGATTTTTAAACAAACTTTACACAAATGTTGCATATGATAATATCTCAAGCAAGTTGGACTTTTGCCATTTCAGTGTTTTCCACACACGAAGTTGTCTTGTGCAAGGGGATTTGTATCGCATGCGATGCCTTGTTTTTTTTTAATAAAATCTTGTCAGCAAGTCCATATCTTGAGAACTATTAGAGCTTCATTAATCATTCTTGGTACAAACTTGCATCCAGGCATTGCAACTTCAACGCAAGCATCCATATCTGACATTGACCTATATTTCATGGTTCACTGACTTCGTGAATTATTGCGACCGCCCTGACTTTCACCATTTCTCGAAAACTCTTAAAGCTTTTTAAATTATAATTGGTACAAACTTACATCTAGGAATTCCAACTGCAACGCAAGCATCCATATTTGACTTTTACCCATATTTCATGGTTCACTGACTTTGTGAATTATTGCGACCACCCTGACTTTCTATCTAATGTAAGAGTCCATTTCTCAAGATCTATTAGAGCTTCATTAATTGTATTTGGTACAAGCTTGCATTTAGGAATTGAAACTTCAATGCAAGTATCCATTTCTGACCTTGACCTACATTTTATGGTTCACTGACTTTGTAAAATAGTGTGACAACCCTAACTTTGACCCTGATGTAAGAGTCTGTTTTTAAGAGTTACTTGGTACATGCTTGCAACTAGGAGTGAAATTTTTATGCAGGCATCCATGTTTGACCTTGACCTAGATTTCATGGTTTGGTGACTTTGCGCCCCCACAGGCGCGACATAGCCTTCGGGGGAATTCTTGTTGTATGTTTTTGAGTCTTTAACAATATTTGTTGAATATTTTGCCAGCTAAGGTCAAGCAAAGGTTGGGGGCATTGTGTTTGACAAACACCATTTCTAGTTTTCCTTATTTCTCCATACAAGCCCATGTTGTGGATATTCATTTGAACCATCTTTGTGTGTGTGTGTGGGGGGGGGGGGGGGGGGGGGGGGTTCTAATGAATACCCACAGCATAGGTTTTGACAAAGATAGTCCTTCAGTTATCACCAGGGTCCAGTTGTTCAAAGCCTTATTAGCTTAACGAGCTCGTTAGTGGTCATATTGTTAACTGTTCTAGCAGGTACAATATCTAAAATTTTGGTATTTTTTGCTGAAAAAATGTGAATATAGCTATTGCATACACAAAAGCTGCTCACATTTTAGCAAAAATATTGGTATATTTGCCATATTAAATGATAAAAGTTTTAATGATTTGTTAATGAACAACGTCGTTAGTTTTGAGCAACTGGACGCAGATGTCCACCTTATCTGTTTCTATGATGTCTAAACATTTTCTATTTTAGATTGGCCTTGACATTGAAGAGTTAGAGGAAATTGAGGAAGATGCTGGCCTTGGCAATGGTGGTCTGGGTCGTCTGGCTGCTTGCTTTCTAGATTCCATGGCAACGTTAGGCCTGGCTGCTTACGGATATGGAATAAGATACGATTATGGAATCTTTGCTCAAAGGATTGATAATGGTTGGCAGGTAATCTAGTTGCATTTGCGATTCTTCATTCTTGTGAATCCCTTAACCCTTATCTTGCTGTTCACGACAACCCCTATTTCAGTTTATGAATTTGTAGCAATAAATTACAAGAAGTAATTTGATTGGTTGATAGACAGAAATGGGTGTGGCTTAAATGAATATTCAGCAAGAGAAGGGTTAACATACTGTGCCACTTGTGACCATAATAATGTCATAAATATTCAGTTTGACCAGAAAATACACTACTATAACCCATTGCATGCGGAAAACCCCTAAAGGGGTACCTTTGCAAACAGTGCAGGCCCAGATCAGACACCGCAGAATGTGGCATCTTATCAGGGCCTGCACTATTTGCTAACAGAATTTTTCGTCAAATATAGTATAAAAATGAAAAAATATGCCTGACACCCCTTATATGACAAATGAGCGTGTCCAATTTATAGTAATGGAAGAGTCGAATAGTATATGATGGGATAATTGTCACTGTGAAGTACATAAACTAATTGACCTCTGTAACATGTTATTACTATGTTCATTTAAGAAATAGATCAGCTCCAGCAGTGACTTGTTGAGTAATAAATCACAGTTTGGAGTCCAGTTGTAAAGTAGATCAAGTCACAATCACTATGCACTACTATGTCTATATACAGTAGCCAAACAAACTGTGATTTATTCCTCAACCATTCACACACTGGAGCCAATCTGTTTTGATACTATCATACTAAAAATAGACAATAATTGTGTTGTATCCTTCAGATTCTCCGAACCTTTTGCCAGTGTTAGAAGAAATTCTGCCAATACTATGTACTGTAACAAAACATATTTGATTGGAAAAAATGACATTACACCATTTACTGTCCAAAGAATCTACAAGTGACGTCATAACACATCAGCTTTTTATGTTTCTCGCTTCCACCCAGTGATTTATTGCACAATAAATCACAGATTCTTTCTATTGCATATAAAGGCCTGCTGTGTTAGAATTCAGTATAGTTCATGCAGAATGAGTAAGTTTTATAATGTGCATTGAAACTCAGGTTTATTTTACTAAAATTTTCCCAAAATTTCCACTTCACTCTTTTCTGGAGCTACATGTAATAGACACTTTGTTTTTTGTTTCTCCTTTGGCTGCAAGCATTGTTATGGTCATAAGATCTAAATTGTTTTTTATCTCCATAAGATCTAAATTGTTTTTAAATCCCTAAGTGAATTGACTGTTTTGTCAATACTGTTTATATCCTCAATAATGTTTCATTAGGAGGAAGAATGATGACTGGATGCACTTCAAAGGATAATAACTCCTGTCATTTGGGTATTAGTCTCCCCTCTCATTAGGGACTGCATTAAAGGACAGAATACATGTACCTTCCAGAGGGGATACTGTTAAAGAACCACAACCCCCCCACCCCCCTTATTGGGGCTTGGAAGAAATAGATGGGCTGCATGATGCTTCCACGCAGACCTGAAACTGACCGCACACGAGTACTGGTAAACCGCGTAGAGGAAACTTGGATAACTCGAATCGGGATAATTCGTTTTCCATGGCTAATTCGAAGTCACTCTTGGGTCCCTAGAGAATTGATCCTAAAGCTCCAGAAATCCGTGTGTTTAGGTCAATTTATTGGGGTTTGTTTCATTTAACTTTAAAAAGTATGTTGTGTGTACTCATTTGAATCTCCTCACTGAGGCTATTCTAATGAGTACACACAGCATACATTTATATTTATTTTATAAAAAGTAGAAAATATATCCTTAGGTCATCCCCATTATGTCTCAGCTAGCAGTATCAGTAACCCTCAATAACCCAAACAGTTCGAACAAAATTTCATGGCCCAAAGGTGTTCGAGTTATCGTAGTTCGACCATAATATGTAAGCTCATATCCTGCTGAATACGATAACCCCTACCCTTTGTAAACAGTGTAGATCCAGATCAGATGGCTTCTGAAGAAGCCATATGATCAGGAATCACATGGCTTCAGAAGAAGCCATCTGATCAGGATCAACACTGTTTGTCATTCAGTTTGTGAAATGAACACTTATAATATTATATCAAGTAATTTAATTGGTTGATAGATATAGGAGTGGCTAAATTAGTTTATTTAGTAGGATAATGGTTAGGTGTACTCATTAGAATTTCCTCAATGAGTACATACAACATGCATTTTCTCCATAAAATAAGAAAATTGTCACTTAAAAATTGTTTTCTGGGGCTATGGGGAGAATTCATTAGGGGTGCAAGAATGAGTTTGAATTAGCCATGGTAAATAAACCATGAGTGTTTGAGTCATTGAAGTTTTACTACATGCACAATTTAGTAACTGGACCCAGAAAAAAATCGGGTCTGACAGCACTGATGGGTTGATTATCTTAAATCGTAAAGTCCTGTACAGTACTTTAAGCAAACAGTGTAGACCCCGATCAGATGCCATGTTCTGTGGCACCTGACTGGAACAACACTGCTAATGTTTCAACACATGAGCCCAGTCCAGGTTGTACAGATAACTTGCCTAACACGACCACAATGATAAGAAATGCTCAGCTATAAAGAACCATTACTGGGGTTCCTTAAGGGGAATGGGACCACCTTGCAGATTTTTCCACCATTTTTCAAAGGGAAACAACTTTTGGGACTTCCTGTTTGCTTTTTTATAAGACCTGTCCCACTGAACAAGGGGTCTATTGACATTGGAGACAAGAATACGTTTGCAGGAGTTGCCTCCCCTGAAGGTGTTCTGATTCCCCTTAAAAGCACTATTTACACTGGGGTCGGTGGAAGTCACTTTAACATCAGCAGTACAACTTTGTTTGTATATATGTATAAGTTAAGGTCCATTGATAAACAGTCAACCCAAAACACTATCTTTGTGGATTAGAAATCGTCCTTTGAATACCTTTTACCGATATTCGTGTGATGGAATGAAATGCAATATTTTTAAGCTTGAAATAACATGCAACAAATCTGAATACAGGAAATCAATACCAGGCAGACTTGCTGACTTGTTTGAAATTAAAAGACAGAAAAAAGATAAATGTCAGGCAATTGTGTATAAATATCCACTTAACCCATAACATGCCAATCACGACAATTGTCTTCTGCTTTGACGTCTGCTGGTAACTTTAAAATTCATTTTTTTTTCAAACAGTGTGGACCGAAATCAGACTGCTCCTGTAGGAGCAGTCTGATAAGGGTCCACACTGTTTGCCTGTATGCAAAATTATGTTAGGAAAGTTTGCAAGAATATGCAGCAGACAACATAAGCAACAATATTTTCGGATGCATTTTTTCATGGCATCTTAAGGGTTAACTCTGGTGATTGCTTCAGCTATACCAATGTGAAAGCATTGATCTAGATAAGCAGGAGGAATGAAGAGAATTTTGAGATATTTTTTGTCGTGCCTGCTTTAAGCACGGTGTGATACAGGAGTCAGGTTTTCCGTCCGTTCGTCAAGCTGTCAACATTTGCGACCCCCCTAACTTTCACCCTAATGTGAGAGTTCATTCAAGAACTATAAGCGCTCCATTAATGGTACTTGGTACAAGCTGCATAGGAATACCAACTCTTAATACAAGCATTCGCATCTCACCTTGACTTACAGGTCACTCATGGTGCACTGACTTTGTGAATTACTGCCACAACCTAAGTTTCACCCTAATTTTACAACACAATAATGTTATTATGATGTTCTCATCATCCCGTACATTATGTTCCACATCATACTGTATCAAGTGAACACATGTCTGGACATGTGTGCTCAGAGGAGACTTACACCAACAAGCTTACATTGTCAGTTGTAACCCAGCCTTCCCTGGGTCAACATACAGAGGACTCTGGCTATAACGACAGTATTTGTTCCCTAACAATTTGTTGCTATAACGAGTTTGCCGCTGTTAAGAATCCCAATAAGGAGTAATATAATAGGAAATAAAGGACTTTATTCCCTTAATTACACCAAGAAACAATTGTTGTGTCGCTGAGGCGATTCTAACAAATATCCACAACATTGTTTCTTGGAGTATTAAATTATTGCAATATTCTGAATATCTCCATAAATCGTCTCATCCAGAGCTTAGGGTTCCTTTCATTGAAATTGTTGTTATAACATGTTTTGTCATTACATCAAATGTCGGTATAAAGAGGGTTGACTGCAGTAAAGACTGACCAGACTGTGTGGATGTGTGGGTGATTCTGAGTCTTGGTTGGAATCAACAATGTTCAATCTTGCATGAGCTTTTGTGCCTCCCAAGTTTCTGATAGTGAGAATGCAACACAGGCTTTGGAGAACGTGCAATCTCACCTTAACCTTCTTGTTTGCATACATAGCCCTGATAAAACATGTTTTGGAGATCCTTAGACCTGTGCAGCCATGTATAAACCATTTTTAGCTCACCGTCACGTAGTGACGAGGTGAGCTTTTGGGATCACTTTTTGTCTGTCGTGCATGCGTCAATCCGTGCGTGTGTCCGTAAACAATTTCTTCAAACAACATCTCCTCCTAAACCACTGATTGGACTTTGAACAAACTTCACAGGAATGATTTTTAGGTGGTCCCCTTTCAAAGTTGTTCAAATGGTTCCGGTCCGTTGCACATCTAGGTCACAGGAGCCAAAAATAGATTTTTTCACTGAAAACTTAAAAAATCTTCTTCTCTGAAACCACAAGGCCCAGATCTTTGATATTTGATATGAAGCTTCATCTAGTGGACCCCTACCAAGATTGTTCAAATTATAGTGCTGGGGCCCAAAATGCCCCCGCCCTCGGGCCCTTTGGTTTTACATAGGATTATACAGGGAAAATCTTTAAAAATCTTCTTCTCTGAAATTGCAAGGCCCAGGTCTTTGATATTTGGTATGAAGATTCATCTAGTGGACCCCTACCAAGATTGTTCAATTATAGTGCTGGGGCCAAAAATGCCCCCGCCCCGGGACCCTTTCGTTTTACACAGGCTTATATACTATATAGGGAAAATCTTTAAAACTCTTCTTCTCTGAAACCCCAAGGCCCAGGTCTTTGATATTTGGTATAAAGCTTCATCTAGTGGACCTCTACCAAGATTGTTCAAATTATAGCCCTGGGGCCAAAAATGCCCCCGCTCCGGGGCTCTTTGGTTTTACATAGACTTATATAGGTAAAATCTTGAAAAATCTTCTTCTCTGAAACTGCAAGGCCCAGGTCTTTGATATTTGGTATGAAGTTTCATCTAGTGGACCTCTACCAAGATTGTTCAAATTAAAGCCCTGGGGCCAAAAATGCCCCGCTCCGGGGCTCTTTGGTTTTACATAGTTTTATATAGGGAAATCATCATCATCAACGGATTTTTGATTAAAATGCAGGTACAGGAGCAACATCCACATACGTGGGCCCCCTTCCAGGTAGCTGGCTTGCTGCACGCAAGGCAGATTTTACACCAAATCTCCAGGCTTGTCTATCATGAGGATCGATAGCAGATAGCTTCCATTCTCTGCAATCTCTTTCTGTGAGCTGCATCCAGGTCATCTTTGGCCTTCCTGGTCTACGCTTTCCACCTACCTATATGTCACAGGCAGTCTTGACTGCACCGTTGGAGCGTTCCACATGTCCATACCAGCGAAGCCTTCTCTCTTTCAGGATGAGGTCCAGGTCCTCAATGCCAAGACGCTCAAGTAACTCACTGGACCTGATGGTGACAGTGTCCTATGGCTTGACATTGCAGATCTGTCTGATCATTGCCCTGTCATTTCGCTGTAGACGTTGGAGGTTTGGCTTTGTTAATGGCCATGTCTCACTGGCATGGAGCATTGCGCTCCGCACACAAAAGCTATACACACGGCCACGTGTCTTGAACGAGAGGTGGCGGGAAGAGAGAACTGGTAGAAACTCCTTGAATTTCTTCCAGGCTGTTTTCACACGTGATGTAGTTGAAAGGTCGCAACCACCCGCTGCAGAGAGCATATCACCTAGGTAGCAAAAGGAAGCTACAACCTCCAGCTTGTCGAGTCCTCTATCAAGCCCACTGCATTTCTTGTGCACCCAGAACTTGCAGTCATTACAAAAGATACTGTTGCTGCCCACTCCAGTGCGACATACAGTGCATGGGAACTGGCCTGTACTCTTTGTCTTTCTTGCATTCACTCTCAGCCCTTTCGCCTCCATTGCATCTTTCCAAGTTAAGAGCCTCCTGACACATTCCTCAAGGGATTCAGCTATGATGACAAGGTAATCAGCATACAGGTCCTCCCAGGGGACTCCAGAGTGAAACTCGCATGACAAGGCTTCAAGCACAATGATGAAAAGCATCGGGCTGAGAACAGAGCCTTGATGAACACCCACCTTCACCTCGAATTCTTTACTGTAACCATCACCAAAGCGGACATGGCTCCGAGCATTAGCATACATCCCTTGGACCAGTTTCACAATCCACTCCAAGTTTTCTTAGTGCCCACCAGATTACTTTCCAAGGCACCGGTCAAATGCCTTCTCCAGGTCTACAAAAGCCATGTAGAGTCTCCTGTTGGCCGCCAGATACTTCTCTTGCAGCTGCCATACAACAAAAATTGCATCTGTTGTGCCTCTTCCTGGGACGAATCCAAACTGGGAAAATCTTTAAAAATCTTCTTCTCTGAAACCACAAGGCCTAAGTATTTAGTATGATATTTGGTATGAAGCTTCATCTAATGGACCTCTACCAAGATTGTTCAAATTACAGCCCTGAGACCAAAAATGCCCCCGCTCCGGGGCCCTTTGGTTTTTCATAGACTTATATAGGGAAAATCTTTAAAAATCTTCTTTTGTGAAACCACAAGGTCCAGGTCTTTGATAGATGGTGTGAAATTTCATCTAGTGGACCTCTATCAAGATTGTTCAAATTTTAGCCCTGCGGCCAAAAATGCCCCCGCCCCGAAACCCTTTGGTTTTACATCGACTTATATAGGGAAATCTTTAAAAATGTTCTTCTCTGAAACTGCAAGGCGCAGGTCTTTGATATTTGGTATGGAGCTTCATCTAGTGGACCTCTACCAAGATTGTTCAAATTATAGCCCTCGGGCCACAAATGCCCCCACCCCGGGGCCCTTTGGTTTTACATAGGCTTGTGTTGTTTGATTTGAGGTTAAACGTCCCCGTCAAAACTGTAAAGGTCATTTTGGAGACGTTGCTTCCAATTTTTTGGGACTTTTACGCGACATTGAGATGAATTGACATCTCAAGCCCTGTCGCCCAATGAAACCAATAGGGTTTATAAGCATGGACGGTCCAACTAGTGCGCACCGCTTTGCCTGGTCAGGCTACATAGGCTTATTTAGGGAATATCTTTAAAAAAAATCTTCTTCTCTGAAACTGCAAGGCCCAGGTCTTTGATATTTGGTGTGTATCTACTAAAGGACCTTTGCCAAGATTGTTCAAATTATAGCCTTTGTTAATATTTTGTATGAAGCTTCACCTTTTTAGACCTCCCTCAACATTATGCACATTATAGCCCTGGGGCCAATAATGGCCCACCCCGGGGCCCACTTGTTACTGTATGGATCAGGTGAGTGCTCCAGGGCCATCATGGCCCTCTTGTTAATGTTTAATCCTTGTCCTATTGAACCACAATAACCTGTACCTTTGCAAAAGGTGAAGATCCAGGTCATATGGCTGTTGAAGAAGCCTTCTGATCAGGATCTAGACTGTTTGTCATTTAGTTTGTGAATCTAAATGAATACATTGCACGAAGTAATTGGTTGCTAGTCAGAAATAGGAATGACAGAAATAACCTATTAAGCAAAAGCAAGGGTTAATAAGAAAATAGAAGGCAAAAATTCTCTCTTCAGAAGACACATATGAAAAGCATAGGCTCTCATCAGAATGGTTGGATGCACAGGCAAATTTGAACTTTTGCTGGTGAAACATTATATAATGCAGCTTGAACCTTGCAACTTGGTTCATGAAAAATTCTGTGTACTGAAGACTTTTCCGCACAACTCAGTTTTAGAAGCCTTCATGGTGTGGTGGTTAAGCTACTCACCTCACAAACCAGGGGTCCTGGTTTAAGCCTTATTTTATTTAAAAGAAAATTTTTTTTTGTTTTTTTTTAGAATTTTTCATTGTGCTTTAAGGGTTAGATATATATGTGGAATATATTACAGGTGGAGGAGCCTGATGATTGGTTGAGATATGGCAACCCCTGGGAAAAGGCAAGACCAGAGTATGTACTGCCTGTCAACTTCAATGGCCGGGTAGAAGAGAAAGATGGCAAGGCAAAATGGGTTGACACATCGGTATGAAAACAGGCCTTGTCAGGTGTAAATAATGCCTTTACCGTGAGATAAACACTTAAGACTCCAATCACAGTCTGCTGGTTTCTTTAAAAGTCATTCTTGCAAACCGTGAGGACAAAGAGCAGCTGTTCCTCTCAGACTGCTCCTCTAGGAGCAGTTGATCAGGATCTACAATGCTAATGGATTTGAAAAGTTTGCAAGAATTTGCAGCAGACAGCATTTTCAGATGCAGATATTTTTTGTTTATAGCTTTTTGTTGCTGTGGATAACAAAGCTCTATAGCTCAGTATGTTTTATTGCAAATCAAGGATCTCCTAACCTCAGCCTATCTACATTATTTTCATGGACAGTAATCGTGAAGTAAATTGTATCATCATGTAGTTAACAGAATATTGAAGCTGAGAATGTGATTGGTAGGAAAGACTGAAACACAATATTTTCTTAGGCTTAATTGCCTTGCAAACGGTTGTCATGAGATATTTGAAGAAAAATGTTCAGATGTTATTTCAGAACCCCCCACCCCCGACATCTTTTCTGAAGCTATTCCATGTACAGGTAACCCTTGATATAAGACATATATATGTTCCCTAACAGTTTGCCAGTATAAACAATTTTCTGGTATAAAGAATCCAAATAAAGAGTAGTATGATAGAATATAAGGTGTATTTTGCCCTTATTAGGGCCCCGCACTGAAAATGTGGGCGCCCTATAGTAATCACTCTGTCCGTCTGTCTGTCTGTCTGTCCGTCCACAATTTTTTTTATCTTCTGATAGCGCTGCCGGGGCCCTAGTCAGTTTCACTGACAGCTCTAGTTTACTCCAAGAAACAAATGCTATGTATATTTGTTAGAATCGTCTCAGCAAGGGGATTCTAACAAATATCCACAGCATTTGTACAAATGCTCTGTATATTTGTCAGAATCACCTGATCAAGGCGATTCTAACAAAACCTCATCGAGGCAATTCTAACAAATATCCACAGCGTTTGTACAAATGCTATGTATATATGTCAGAATTACCTCAGTGAAGCGATTCTAACAAATATCCACAGCGTTTGTTTCTTGTAGAATTAAAGAGAAAATTCTTTACTACCTCAATCAGTCCATCTCATCTTGTGCTTAGGATTCCGTCCATTGAAGTCGTGTTCGTTATAACAGGCTTTGTTCTTTATGTCGAATGACTGTATAAAAAGGGTAGACTGTATATATACCACAATAATTGTTGTACTGCATTAACTGTATTTAGTCGAACAGACAGGCCTGAGCAAACAGTTTAGACCAAGACGAGATGCCACAGAATTTGAGTCGCATGAAGGGTCTACACTGTACACAACATCAGGTTGTAAATTGTACTTGTTCAAATTTTAGAACAGGTATGGTAAAAAGTTGAGGTGTCCGATTATTTAAGGTATATACGGTATGTTTGTATATTGTATATGAGCCGGGGCACTGCATTTCCCACAGATTACATGTGCATCCAGCAAAGACTAATATCAGAGTCATAGATCAGAGGCTTCGCTGTGCACTCTAAGGATAATTAAGGGCCCAATGCTCCTTCATGCAGCAAAGAAGTCTCCGGTCAGACTATATTGGAGTGCATACTGACCTGGTTCTATGCTGGGTACACAAGTAAGCTGTAGGAAATGCTGTGCCCAGCTCATATTATGTTTACTTACAGGTGGTGTTTGCTATGCCGTATGACAGTCCTATCCCCGGCTATGGCAACAATACAGTGAACACCATGAGACTGTGGTCAGCCAAAGCTCCTAACAGCTTCAATCTGAGATTCTGTAAGTCGTTGCCTAGGAATTAGTTTGTTTGTTTGGAGTTCAACCCATTGCATGCGGGGAAACCCCTAAAGGGATACCTTGGCAAACAGTGCAGGCCCAGATCAGATGCCGCAGAACGCGGCATCTGATCAGGGCCTGCACTATTTGCTAACAGAATTTTCTGTCAGAAATGGAATAAAAACGGAAAAATAGGCATGACAACCCTTATATGACAAATGGACTTGTCCAACATATAGCAATGGAAGATTCCATCAGTATACAATGGGTTAACAGCCCAGTCAACATTACTTAGGTCATATCAAGCTAGTCAGTTTACCTATCCACACTACCTTGGCAGGCTTATACATAAGCAATTAACCAGTGCAGTGTACATTTTTTCACCAGAAATTGACAGCTGCCCTTCTTGAATGGCTGAAAGGGGAGAATTACCATAGAAAAGATTTCATAATCAAGCCCATGAAAGAACGTAGCTGACCCCAGCAGGTATCAATCCCATGTCTTCCTGATCACCAGTCAGATGCACAATTGACTGAGCTCCGAGGCTGGCTCCTAAAAATAAGTTTGTTTGTTTGATTTGAGGTGTAACATCCCTGTCACACATGGTGATCATTTGAGTATGGGGTTCCTTAGGGAGACTTTATAATCGGTAGATCATAATCATATCTTGTTGGTCTTGATACTTCTTGATGCGCCTGTTTTTAGTTTGTTTTGATGCAGTGGTGTGGTTTTGTTCATTCATACATTTGTCAATCCATCAACATTTATATCAACGCTAGCTGTTCAAGTCCATTTCTAAAGAACTACCATTTTTACCCTAAATATTTGTACACCTTAACTTCTTACCTTACTTGTTCTAAAATTTGAACAAATACAATTTACCACCCAATGTTATGTCTAAGAATATTGGGCAAACAGTGTAGACCCTGATGAGACGCCACATTCTGCAACATCTCATTAGTGTCTACACTGTTTGCTCAGGCCTGTCTGTCTGACAAACAGTGTAGACCCTGAGGTGTTCTGCAGCGTCTCATCAGGGTCTACACTGTTTGCTCAGGCCTGTCTGACCGAATACATAGGATAAATTGGGTATACTCAGAGGCTTGACCTAACCTTTGGCGGAATTTGTATCAGTTGTTGGTACCATATTTACTGTATGTTTTTGGACAACCAGGCCTGAGCAAACAGCATTTGAGAAGAGGTGGCTAATCTCTTTGATTAAATTAGAGTTATTTTCCTTGATTTGTATCTATACCCTTAACCCTTCAAGTGCTGGAGAAAATTCTAAAGCAGATGATAATCTTATTTGTTTCATTTTTCAGTGAAAATAAGGCTTGACATTTCATGTGAATCGTCTGCCTAACAGACGATTAAATAGAGGATCTTACATGAGTGCTCATGTATTATTGAATTTATTAAACGAGTTGAGGAAAAGGAATGAAATGCGAGGCTTTGCCGAGCATTTTATCCCTTTTCCTCAACGAGTTTAATAAATTCAACAATACATGAGCACGAATGCAAGATTCTATTTCTCATATGGCATTTAAAACGCATTTTATTCACGATTGTTCACAAAAATGTCAATATTTCGCCATTAGTAAACACGACGTCGTAAAGGACATCGTACATGTAACGTTACGGGACGTATCTAACTAATTTGCATATTTAATCCACTAGTGGATTATCGAAAATATTACATGGCGTTATTACACTCTCAGACGCGACGTCATATGATAACATGAAATATCAAGCCTTATTTGCTAAAAAAATAAGAATAACATTCAAAATGCCGTCTGCTAAACTTGCTTAGCACTTGAAGGCAGGGTTAATTTTTCTGTTTCAGTCAACAACGGAGAGTATATCAATGCTGTCTGTGACAGAAATGAAGCTGAGAATATAACAAGAGTTCTCTACCCTAATGATAATGTAAGTTAATGTATGTACAAAAAGCTTAATTTTAGATGCAAGTTGATGTAAATATAGCTTCATTGAAAATGTAAGTTAATGTAAATACAAAATACAACTTAACCCATTTTGTACTAGAAACCCAAAAACGGGTACCCTGGCAAACAGTGCGGGCCCAGACTGATCAGGGCCTCCTCTGTTTGCTGAATGTTCAGTCATTTTCCAAATAAATTTTGATGAAAACAAAACCTAACTCCCCTAAGTTGTGAAATGGACTCCTGGTATATATAAGGAGGAAGATTCCATTTGGTACAAAAAGGGTTAATTGAAGATGTAAGTTGAAGTAAAAATATGATTTAATTCTTATTATGCTGTTCACGACAACCCATATCTTTGGAAACAGTGTAGATCCAGATCAGATGGCTTCTGAAGAAGCCATCTGATCAGGATCTACACTGTTTGACATTCAGTTTATGAATTTGTAGGAATAAATTACATGAAGAAATCTGATTGGTTCAAAGTCAGAAATGGGTGTGGCTTAACTGAATATTCAGCAAGAGCAGGGTTAAGATGTTTTCAAATGGCATTTTCCTACTGTTTCTGATCAAATTAAGTTACATTGGTGGAGGAGATGGGGGAGTAAAAAAACCCTGAAAATACCCTATTTACCCCACACCTCAGCTGCTTCCCGAACTTGTTTTAACCCTTATCTTGCTGAATATTCATTTAAGCCACACCCATTTCTGTCTATCAACGAATCAAATTACTTGATGTAATTTATTGCTACAGATTCATAAACTGAATGCCAAACAGTGTAGATCCTGATCAGATGGCCATCTGATCTGGATCTACACTGTTTGCAAAGATAAGGGTTGTCGTGAACAGCAAGATAAGGGTTAAAACTTGAACATACAATTTACAACCTAATGTTGTTTTAGTAACTGGATTAGTGGCAAACTGTAGATCCTGATCAGATGTTGTGTTCTGTGGCATTGTTTGCCCATCTCTGTCTGACTGAATACCTACGATAAATACGGTAGTTGGCTCTCTGTCTATGCCAAACTCAGGATGTTGTCAAAGCCCAGAGTTTCAGTATTGGCTGAAGTAATGAGGAGTTGACACATGTTTTTTCGGGTCTATGGCGAAACATAGAACGACAAAACATAGAAAAGCCAAAAGATAGAAAAGAAAAAACATAGAAGGCAAAACATAGAAAAAAAATCATTGAAAAAACATCGAAATAACATCGAAAAAGTTCAGAAACATCGAAAATTTTGTTCCATCCGTTTTTCAACAACAATACTTTTTTATATTGCAAAAGTATCTCTCTGGAATTTTGAGGTACCAGACTGTTGATTATCCCTTATTTTGTTTTGGATACCCAATTGGCCATTTTGTCTTTCCGCTATTAATGTTTCCATTAGGGTCTAGTTGTTTCATGTTTGTGCTTCTTTCCCTTTGGTGCCTGTGATGGGAGCTGTGGGTTAATTGTATCGATTCCTGATCATTGCCTTCACTTCTATTTTGATCGAGTAAGCGAATGTTCAATGACGTGTAGCAAGTGCCGAGTAGTCAAGTAATTATCGTTTTTCACACTTGTTGTTCTATTATTCGTCAATCAGTTAAATGTCACGCCTATGTTTTGACTTATCTATTTAATGTCGCTTCTCTCTTTTGTCTTTCTGTGTTTTGTTGTACAGCGGTTTTTTCAGTCAGCTCCTCCTCCCCTTCTTGCTGCCATGCTTTTTAGCTCGCCTGTACGAAGTACATGGAGAGCTATTGTTGTCACCTCATTTGTGCGCGTTTGCGTGTGCGTGTGTGTGTGCGTGGGCGTTCCCGTCACACTGTGTTAAAGTTTTTCAAATGCTTATATCTCAACAGTCACTCATCACAGAGCACTCATATTTGGAACTTAAGTACCTGGGAGGGTCTTCTGATGTTCAAAGACAACAGACCCCTGGGTTCATGCCTCAGGGTGGGGCTAGGGGTCAAAAACTAGAACACCTCTGTAAAACTGTGTTAAAGTTTTCGAATTGCTTATATCTCAACAGACACTCATCACAAGGGATTCATATTTTACAAGTTGGATACCCGGGCGTGTCTTCTGAGATTCCAAGACAGCACACCCCTGGGTTCATGCTTGGGAGGACGGATGGGGTGGGGCTAGGGCGTCAAAATCTAGGACATCTTTGTAATTTGTTATATATGTTTCCAATATGCTAACGAGTTATAAACAAAATTGGTTATATATCAGCCAACCATGTGACATTGGTTCAAGTGTAAAAGGGTGAAGGTCATGGTGACCTGCATTTCACGGTCCAGTGATTTTGCCTTATATCTTGAAGACTATTTGTTGGAGAAATGTCATACCTGGGATATTAGTACCATGTGACCCCTTGATTGACCTCAAAATATATCTAGGTCACTGTGACCTGTATTTCAGGGTTCAGTGACTTTGCCCGTTTATCTTGAATACTATTCGAAGGAGAAATGTCATACCTGGACTATTACATCCATGTGACCCGATAATTGACCACCAAATATATCTAAGTGACTGTGACCTATATTTCATGGTTCAGTGATTTTGCCTATTATCTTGAATACTATTTGATGGAAAAATGTCATACCTGGATTATTAGTTCCATGTGACCCCATGATTAACCTCAAAATATATCTAGGTCAGTGACCTGTATTTCATGGTTCACTGATTTTGCCTATTATCTTGAATACTATTTGATAAAGAAATGTCATACCTTGATTATTAGTTCCATGTGACCTGCTGATTGACCTCAAAATATATCTAGGTCAGTGTGACCTATATTTCATGGCTCAGTGATTTTGCCTATTATCTTGAATAATATTTTGATAACAAAATGTTATACCTGGGATATTACCTCAATGCAACCAGATGATTGTCCTCAAAATATATCTAGGTCAGTTTGACCTATATTACATGGTTCAGTGACTTTGACTTATATCTTGAATACTATTGGATGGAGAAACTTCATATCTGAATATTCAATTCTATGTGACCAGATGATTGACATAGAAATATATCTAGGTCAGTGTGACCTATTTACAAGGTTCAATGATTAGCCTTATAATTCAGACACAATTTGATTCTGAAATATAATATCTGGAATATATGTTCCATGTGACCTGATGATTGACCTTAAACTATATGTAGGTGAGTGTGATCTATATTTCATGGTTCAATAATTTTACCTTAATTATATCTTGAAAGCGTGAAACAGGCGAGCTATGCTGTCATGTGACAGCTCTTGTTCCAACACCTTGTCATCTTGGGCTTTGTTTTGGCTGGCTCATGTGAAAATACATTGTATACACCACAGTCTCTTTATAACACGTACATTGGGGACCAAACAAGAAAGCTTGTTAGTTGAACAAATATACCATAGTTACCCTAAGTAGTTGGACACCTCAACTCCTTACCATATTTGTTCTAAAATTTGAACAAGTACACTTTACGACCTGATGTTGTGTTTAAAAACAGCGGGATGAGTGTCAAACAATGTAGACCCTGATGAGACGCCACATTCTGCGGCGTCTCATATTGGTCTACACTGTTTGCTCAGGCCTGTCTGTCTGAATACATACCGTAAATAGGGCAATATATCCAAAATATATAGATTATTAGGTGAATGTACCAGAGATAGAGGGGGTGGGTGCAAGCAAGCAGGCATGTAAAGGGTGATAAAATGTGATCTAAATTTGCATTTTGTGAAAGATGATTAAAGTCCTTATATATTTGTCCTTATATATTTATATGGTTATTACTGTTCTTAAAGAAGGGGGATGGGGCAAGCAGGGGCTGTCGATCCTTGTTCTTGTGCAGTTATATATTTATATTGTTATTTTATTCCAAATAAGTATTCTCATTCTGTCCTGTTTCAGTTTTTCGAGGGTAAAGAACTTCGTCTAAGACAAGAATATTTCTTAGTGGCAGCAACATTACAAGACATCATCCGTAGGTTCAAGTCATCAAGATTTGGTAGCAGGGATCCAGTCAGAACCTCATTTGACTCATTTCCAGATAAGGTCAGATTATTCTGTAAAAATTCGGACACCTTGAGGACTTGATGTTATTCTCCTAAAATTTTAACAAATGTATTTCAGGATCTAGCAATGAGCCCATAAGGTGCAGACTGAATGGCAAACAATGTAGATCCTGATCAGACTGCTCCTTCAGGGGCAGTCTGATCTGGGTCTGCACTGTTTGCTTAGATACTTAGGATCATTACGATAGTCACTATAGAAATCATGGTGCAGTTGGTCAAAGGCAGTGTAACCATTTGTTAGCAGCACCCAAAATATTAATCATATATTTTGCTGAAAAAAAAATGTGAGTGTTCTTTGCACTTGCATTCTTTTTCAGCCAAAGTACCAGTGAATTAGATATTGTAGTAGGAAGAACATTTAATGATTCAGTGCCAATGAGTGAATCCTTATTCTGTTGAATAATAGAATTAGCCACACCCAGTGCTAACTATCAGCCAGTCAGATTACTTGATATAATTTGATAAATTCACAAACTGCATGACAGACAATGCAGATCCTGAAGATTTGGATCTGCACTGTTTGCAAAGATAGGGGTTGTCATGTTCAGCGAGATAAGGATTAAGCTATTAATGCTGTTTCTCGAAAAGCATCATGTCTAAGCTCACTGTTCTGTTATTATGACAAATATGATTCTGTTTGAAAACTATTCCAGATCTGAGAAAAAATGAGAAATACATGTGAAAGTGTTAAAATCACCCAACTCCTTATTACAGACACACTGCAACTATTGTTGCTAGAACCTGCAGTCCAGTCATGTTATCTTATACCCAATAAAATATGTATAACCCTGATCCTGCTGAATAAATTAATTTTGTCACACCCATTTCTGACTATCAGCCATCAAATTACTTAATGCACATTGTAGGCCCCCGCCCATAGGGGCTTGAAGAAATATATTGGCTGCATGATGCTTCCATGCAGAGCTGAATCCGGCCCGTACACTAGTACTGGTAAACCGCTTAGAGGATCTAAGCCTGTCCAGGAACCGCAGTGCGAGGCGAACCGTCCATGCTAATAAACCCTATTGGTTTCATTGGGCAACAGGGCTTGAGATGTCATTTCATCTCAATGTGGGGTAAAAGTCCCACAAAATTGGAAGCAACGTCTCCAAAATGACCTTTACAGTGTCGACGGGGACGTTAAACCTCAAATCAAACAAACAAAATGCACATTGTATCTAATGTATATTGTATTCATTTAAATTCACAAACCGAATGATAAACATTGAAGCTATTGATCATGTAGGTTCTTCAGAAACCATCTGGGGCCAGTTGTTCAAAACTAATGACATCGTTAGTTAACCTATCGTTAAAACTTTGATCATTTATTATGGCAAATATGCTTATATTTTTGCAAATGCAAAAGCTGCTCACATTTTTTTTCTGCAAAAATACCAAAATTTTAGATATTGAACATGCTAGAGCAGTTAACAATTTGACCACTAATGAGCTCGTTAAGCTAACGATGCTTTGAACAACTGGCCCCAGAATTCGAGCTACAATGTTTGGCACTCATCCAGCAATCTTTAGACACAACATTGGGTAATAGATTGTACTTGTTCAAATTTAAGATCAATCACAGAAAGGAGTTTGCAAAGATAGGGCTTACCGTGATCAGCTGAATAAGGGTTAAATCTAACTGTGTTACATAGGATACACAAAGTTTTATGATCTTTCAAGCTCAGCTCTGGTTGAATGTTTATCCTCAAGTACCCAGTGTAACCCTTTTTGTACCATATGGAATCTTCCTTCTTAGCGGCCCCCGCCCATAGGGGCTTGAAGAAATATATGGGCTGCATGATGCTTCCACTCAGAGATGAATCCGGCCCGCACACTAGTACTGGTAAACCGCTTAGAGGATCTAAGCCTGTCCAGGAACCGCGGTGCGAGGCAGACCGCCCATGCTAATAAACCCTATTGGTTTCATTTGGCGACAGGGCTTGAGATGTCATTTCATCTCAATGTCGGGTAAAGTCCCACAAAATTGGAAGCAACGTCTCCAAAATGACCTTTACAGTGTTGACGGGGACGTTAAACCTTAAATCAAACAAACAAAACTTCCTTCTTATATATGGCAGGAGTCCATTTCGAAATTTAGGGGTGACAGGTTGTGTCATCTTTAAAATTTATTTGGAAAAATAGCTGAACTTTGCAAATAGTGTAGGCAATGTTCAGATGCCGCGTTCTCTGTACTATTTGCCAGGGTACCCGTTTTGGGGTTTCTGGTACAAAATGGGTGAAATGCTGAGATTTTATAGTATAATATGATAAGATAATCATAAGGTTTCTCACTGCTGTGGTTTGAGCCTTGCTCTGGCCACATGTGAGACACCAAGTTCTGCAACGGAAGGTTGGGTGTTTTTCTCTGAGAACTACTTTTCGCCTACCTCTGTTTAACGTTCGACTCAAAATAAGAGAAATAATCTTGAAAGGGCCATAAAACAAACCCCACACCCCAAAGAAAAGAAAAGAAAAAAAAAAAAAACAGCATGTGATAAAGGAGGTAGTAACTTGCAATAATGCATAAAAAATTTCGTGGTATGGTTTAAATGTTTCTCCAGCAGAATATCTCTCGACGTAGGCAAGTCAAATTCAGTGATGAACATGCGTTACGTTAACCATACAGTTAAGACCAACTGAAAGCAAACAGGTTATTCCAGACTTTTGGATGAGTCTTTAAACCGAGGTCCTGTCTCCATATGAACTTAACTCTCAATGGGATATAAATCTCAAACACACAGACGCTTTCCACTCAATGCTAAATACCTACTGTACATGAATCTGCTCTGACACATGTATATTTCATTATAGGTTGCTATACAGCTGAATGACACCCATCCTGCTATGGCTATCCCTGAACTAATGAGAATCCTAGTAGATATAGAAGGTTTGGCCTGGGGCCATGCCTGGGATATCACAGTGAAGACGTGTGCCTATACCAACCACACAGTTCTTCCTGAGGCCCTGGAGAGATGGCCAGTAGAGCTACTAGAAAGAGCTCTACCTAGGCACTTACAGATCATTTATTACATCAATCATTTATTCCTACTGGTGAGTTAGATAATGGACTCTTTCCTGTTCTATCAGCAGGCAAGCTCAATTTCAAGTACAGTCGAACATCAATTTCTCGAACCCCTTTGGGACCTCGAAAATCTGTTCGAGACAGGGGTAGTTCGAGCCACTGAGGTTACTGCCCGGAGGCATGACGAGATACTTTTAGACATCTTTTCGGTGTTCTATATTGAAAATGTATGCTGTGTGTACTCATTAGAATCGCCTCATTGAGGCGATTCTAATGAGTGCACACAGCATACATATGCAAGATAAAAGACCAAAATCTCCTTAATTATCCCCACTATTTCTTATGTAGAGGATTTCCCTAGGGGCTCAAGAATGGGTTTGACACATCCATGGTAAATGAGCCATCGCTGTTCGAGCCATCGAAGTTCTACTGTACTTGCTAACCTCTTTAGATGGTCAAAGCCCGTCCAGGTAACAGACTGGCCTGGCATTACAATAGCTGTTTGTTGGGCTTCAAAACCACAACACACTTTTATTCTTAGGGTTTTCCCCTTTCTGAGTGTCTCAGTTGGCAGATAACTGAGATAAGCAAGCAAAGTCACCAAATGGACTTGCAAAATCTGTCCAATCTGTCAAAATTTCATCTGTACCGTCTTTAACCCTTGTCCTGCTAATCCCGGATATGCCTTATCTTTGAAACAATGTAGATCCAGATCAGATGGCTTCTGACGAAGCCATCTGATCAGGATCTACATTATTTGCCATTCAGATTGTGAATTTGTTGCAATAATTTGCATCAAGTAATCTGATTGGTTGATAATCGGTAGTGGGTGTGGCATATATGAATATTCAGCAGAACAAGGGTTAATGTATCTTCTTTTTTATCAGAGAAAATCAAACTTGACATTGTGTGAATGATACGCCTAAGCTCAAGATTTTATGTAAGTTGTCTGCTGCTTTAGGCAGATGATAGACTTGAAACCTTGAGCCTTATTTTCTATGAAAAGTAAGAAAAAAAAGGTCTGCTGAGTTGGGTTTTAATGGTTAATGGGATAATCACACAAGTCTGATGCATTTTCTAAGAGCATGAGTAGTAATTGGAATGATACTGCCTATATTTCAGGGCCCAGTTGTTCAAAGCATCGTTAGCTTAACGAGCTTGTTAGTGGTCATATTGTTAACTGTTCTAGCAAGTTTAATATATGAATTTTTGGTATTTTTGGTATTTTTGCTGCTCACATTTTTTCAGCAAAAATTTCAGCATATTTGCCATATTTAATGATCAAAATTTTAACGATATGTTAACTAATGACGTCGTTAGTTTTGAACAACTGGCCCCTGGTTTCCACATTTGCTCTGATTTCAACGGGATTCAGTGGGATGCTTGGTGAGACAAAGACGCCCTGTATTTTGTGTCACTGGGGTGTCCAACTGATATTGGCTTACACTTGCAGCAGATTAGGGAAGAGATGGAATGTTATTTTTTTTCTGTTTCTTCACTTTCCTCTTTTTTCCCTATCCCTGTCTTTCATCGGCTCCTGCCCATCGAGGCTTGAAGAAAGAGCTGGGATGCATGATGCTTTCATGCAGAGCTGAAACCGACAGCACACTAGTATTGGTAAACTGCTTAGAGGATCTGAGCCTGCCCAGGCAAAGTGATGTGAGTCAGACCATTCTTGCTTATAAACCCTATTGGTTTCATTTGGTGACAGGGCTTGAGATGTCATTTCATCTCAATTTTGGGTAAAAGTTCCACAAAATTGGAAGGAACGTCTCCAAAATGACCTGTACAGTGTTGATGGGGATGTTAAACTTCAAATCTTTTCTCTGGGAGACAACACAAAATGACCCACAAGGGTTGACCAACACAATCTATTAAGGAGTTCAAATACAGAACCTCTTTGTAAGATAGGCCCCCACCCACGGGGCTTGAAGTAATAGATAGGCTGCATGATGCTTCCATGCAGAGCTGAAACTGACCCGCACATGAGTGCTGGTAATCTGCTTAGAGGTTCTAAGCCTGCCCAGGCAAAGCGGTGTGAGTCGGACCATCCATGCTTATAAACCCTATTGGTTTCAATGGGTGGCAGGGCTTGAGATGTCATTTCATCTCAGTGTCGGGTAAAAGTCCCACAAAATTGGAAGCAACGTCTCCAAAATAACCTTTACAGTGTTAACGGGGATGTTAAACCTCAAATTAAACAAACAAATCTTTGTAACATTGTTTATGATAAAGTGGTTTGGGGATATACAGTCAAACTTCAATGGCTCGAACACCTTTGGGACCACGAAAATCTGTTCGAGACAGGGGTAGTTATTATAGCCCCGCTTGAAAAGTGGGGCTATATTGGATTTGCCCTGTCATTCCGTAATTCTGTAATTCCGTAATTCTGTATTTCTGTAATTCCGTAATTCCGTTATTCCGTTATTTTTTCGTCACAGTTTTCCCCGAAACTAAGAGAGCTAGAAAACTAAAACTTTGTATACACGTGGACAATGGGTGCCTCCACGGACCTTACCGAAATTATGACCAAGGGCCCATAACTCTTGGAGTTATCTCCCCTGATAGGTTTTTTTAAATGAAAATGTTTGGTCACAGTTTTCTCAGGAACGAAAGAAGCTAGAAAGCTCAAACTTTGCATAAATGTGGACAATGGGTGGATATAGGGAGCTTACCAAAATAATGGCCAAGGGCCCATAACTGTTGGAGTTATCTCTCCTGATAGGTTTTTTAAATAAATGAAAATATAGGTTTTTTTTAAATGAAAATGTTTGGTCACAGTTTTCTCAGGAACTAAAGAAGCTAGAAACCTCAAACTTTGCATAAATGTGGACAATGGGTGGATATAGGGAGCTAACCAAAATAATGGCCGAGGGCCCATTACTTTTGGAGTTATCTCCCCTGATAGTATAGTTTTTTTTAATAAATGAAAAGGTTTGGTGACAGTTTTCTCAGGAACTAAGAAAGCTAGAATACTGAAACTTTGTATGAACATGAAAAGTGGGTGGATGTATGGCCCTTACCAAAATAATGGCCAAAGGCCCATAACTTTTGGAGTTATCTCCCCTGATAGGATATTTTCTCCGAGGGCCCATTACTTTTGGAGTTATCTCCCCTGATAGTATAGTTTTTTTTAATAAATGAAAAGGTTTGGTGACAGTTTTCTCAGGAACTAAGAAAGCTAGAATACTGAAACTTTGTATGAACATGAAAAGTGGGTGGATGTATGGCCCTTACCAAAATAATGGCCAAAGGCCCATAACTTTTGGAGTTATCTCCCCTGATAGGATATTTTCTGCAAGTAAAAAAATCATTTCACTTTTCTAACCATCAAACCATGAAAAATATTTTCGATACAGTTTTCTCAGGTACTAAGAAAGCTAGAAAGCTGAAACTTTGTATAAACATGAACATTAGGTGGATGTAAGTAAATAATGGCCAACAACATTACTCTTGGGGTTATCTCCCCAGCAAAGAAAAAAAAAAATATTAAAGTTTTCTCTGGAACTAAGAAAGCTCCCCTGATAGGTTAAAAGCTTTTAGAGTCAATGTGTCTTACTCCTCTGATAGCGCTATAGCGGGGCTATAGTCAGATCCTCTGACAGCTCTAGTTTGAGCCACTGATGATTACTGACAGGAGGCATAACGAGATACTTTGAGACATCTTTTCGGCGTTCTATAATGAAAATGTTTGCTGTGTGTACTCATTAGAATCGCCTCATCGAGGCGATTCTAATGAGTACACACAGCATACATTTGCAAGAGAAAAGAGTTAAATCTCCTTAATTATCCCCCACTATTTCTTATGTAGAGGATTTCGCTAGGGGCGCAAGAATGGGTTCGACACATCCATGGTAAACGAGCCATGGGTGATCGAGCCATCGAAGTTCTACTGTATCTTGGTTTAAATAGCAAGTTACAGCTATTCCTGTTAACAAGAGTTATTGTTGTTTGTGTATCAGGAAGTAGAGAAGAAGTTCCCTGGGGACTATGACAGGAAGAGGAGAATGTCGGTGGTAGAAGAGGACAGTGGGAAGAAAATCAACATGGCATACCTCGCTATCATAGGCTCTCATGCTGTCAATGGAGTAGCAGCAATTCACTCAGATATCATCAAATCTGAAACGTAAGAATATAGTGAAACTACGCGATTAAGACACTGAAAGTATGACATATTCTGCTATAGCAATCTTATGCAGAGTGAGTGTTTGAGTTTTACATCCCACCAACAGCTAAGGTCATACGGAGACGGGACCTCGGTTTTAAAGACTCCTCCGAAAGTCTGGAGAAAGCCGGGGTCGAACCTGCGATCCCTGGTTTACAAGGCGAGTAGCGTAGCCACTGCACCACGGAGACTTCTATCTTATGCAGAATGTTTCAGTTATTCTTTTTTGGTGTTTTCTACACCCAATGTCCTGTAGAAAGAGACCACCTTTGGAACTGTTCAAAAGTGGTCTTAATGACCACTTTTGAACAGTCCCAAAGATGGTCTTAATGACCACTTTTGAACAGTCCCAAAGATGGTCTTAATATAGGAGCTTAACTGTTTGTGTTGTTAGAACTTGTCAAAGTGATATTTTGGCAACGTGGAAGAAAAAAAGAAAGCTGTCTTTTCCGTCAGCTTGTCTTTGCCTGAGTTTTATATTCCAGTTATGTAACTAGAAAATTTGTTTTTCATAGATGCAAAACCTTGCCAAAGCCTTTATAACGTTTGCACAGGGCTGTGGAAATAACATACCTGGGTTGTCAGGCTTGTTCACTCAGGAAAAGGGAAAAGTGTCAGTTTCATTGTCACAAGTCATTGACAAGTATAGGGAGAGTTTGTGGTCATATTTGTAGGAGCATTCTTCTAAAGGCAGTTACCATAATGATCCTAAGTGTTGAAGCAATCAGTGCTGACCCAGATCAGACTGCTCCTTCTTGAAGGAGCAGTCTGATCTGGGTCTGCACCGCCATTTTGTTCGCCCCATTTTGACTCCTTGCAGGATCATGAAAGAAATTTGTTTAAATATTAGGAGAATATTTGCAAGTCCTCAAGGTGTCCGAATTTTTAGGATTTTTACTGTAGATACTTACAAAAGAGATATATATATATACTTGTAAAAGATGGTCGACTCTTGCATAATAATCTGCTTCCATTCTCATTGGGTGGCTACTGTTAGAGTAAAGCATTTGCTTCTGTGGGCCCATATGCTTTTATGTATAAGCCCTACTTTGAAAGGGGTTCAGATACCACATAGTCCACTTTCTGTTTCAGGAACTATTCTCCCTTTGAGAAATGGCCCTTATTTATTTGACATTCACATTCATCATTTTATCAGACTGACAGTTCAGAGTAGCTTCTCAGTTCTGAAAGAAAATGCTCTATTTTATGATCATTTACTCTCAACTTTTGCCACCTTTTGTCATAAATTTTTATTGTCACAGGCCTATGTTTGCATACCTGATAATGAACCACAGAGAAGGTTCATACATACAATCCTGAATACAGTTGAACTCATATATATCTTGTCTCCCATCACTCACATAAATGGATCTTCAGAACATGCTAAATAGCCTCTGAAGCTATATTCTTGTAGTAGTTTTTGAGCTATGGTCCGGAACGAAAACACCAAGGATCAGTTTGTTTGTGGGGGTGGGGTGTCTTGACTTAACCCTTATCCTGCTGTTCACGACAGCCCCTATCTTTGCAAACAGTGTAGATCCAGATCAGATGGCTTCTGAAGAAGCCATCTGATCAGGATCTAGACTGTTTGACATTCAGTTTATGAATTTGTAGCAATAAATTACATCAAGTAATTTGATTGGTTGATAGACAGAAATGGGTGTGGCTTAAATGAATATTCAGCAAGATAAGGGTTAAATTACAACACTTTAAATGTGATGCCATAACTGCTTTGTCATGCTCCAATTAGAAAGCTTGAGTGTTCAATTCACTGACCAAGTAAGGCTTGAACATAAAAGTTTCTGTACCACAGTCCGGGGCTGTAAGGTACCTCTCTACCCAGAAAGCTTGTCATTAAAACCAACAGTGTGAAAATCGAAATATAGTAATCTGTAAAATTTTACATTTGTTTTGCTCCCAGTCTTTATGACATTCTGTTTATTTGTGCAGGTTCCGAGACTTTGCTGAGATGTTCCCGGACAGGTTCCAGAACAAAACTAATGGCATCACACCTAGAAGATGGCTATTACTGTGTAACCCTGGTCTTTCAGATGTCATTGCTGAGGTAGGGTCTCAAAAACACTGGTTCCAGTTGTTCCAAACTTGACGGTATCATTAGTTAACACTTTTTGTACCAAATGGAATCTTCCTCCTTATATATGGCAGGAGTCTATTTTGAAATTTAGGGGTGTCAGGTTGAGTTTTCTTGTTTATAAAATGGCTAACCTTGCTGCAAACAGTGTAGGTCCTTATCAAATGCCGCGTTCTGCGACATCTGATCTTGGCCTGCACTGTTTGCCAGGATACCCATTTTGGGGTTTCTGGTTCAAAATGGGTTTACATTAAAGCTTAAAATCATTTAATATGGCAAAATATGCTAATATTTTTGCTGAAAAGAAAGTTATAAGGTAAAAGCTACTCACTTTTTCAGCAAAAATACTTAAGTATTAGAGAGTTAATATTTTGACCACTAGTGATCTCGTTGAGCTTAAAATGCTTTTGAATAAATACTTGCCCCTGATATGGACAGTGCCTCTGTTTTTGCTGGGCTGCCTCCAAACCCACCGATGTATGAAATATTGAGAAAACTAAATATTGGAAGTATTTTTTTTTTTCTGAAATTTTGTTAACCCATAGTAAATGGAATCTTCCTTCTTAAATATAGAAGGAGTTCATTTTGAAATTTAGGTGTGTTGGGCTGTCAGAAATATTTTTTGAAATTTATTTAGAAAATTGAATTTTTTGCAAATATTGAAGGCACTATTCAAACACTCCATTCTAGGTGTTCAGTCTGTGTCTGCACTGTTTTCCAGTATCCTGTTTTGGGGTTTCTGATATAAGATTGGTTAAACACAATTCACTGTCCTATAAACTATCTAGAACAAAAACAACCTGGAGTTGGGTAATAAGTTTATTAGATACCTACAAAAGTACTGCTGTCTACTACTAGTTTTTCAACATAAAAATGCAGAATCCTATATCACCAACTCGAATTTTCCAATTCTGTATCACCATCTTTTGAAACAAGGCTGCTTGTGAGGTAAGGCATTTCCAATGAGTTATACAGCAGCCATGTGCAATGTGGAACCAGACGTGTAAACATGATGATGAAACCAAATAAGAGGTGGAACCTCTGTTGGTTGGGGGGAAAGAAACCCATTACAATAGCCAAATTAGAAAAACATTAGTTCCAGTTGTTCAAAACAAACAACATCATTAGTTAATGTATTGTTAAAACTTGATCATTATGACCCCCCACTGGAGGGGGTGGGGACATATTGTGTTTGGTGTGGATCCTGTTGGCGTCGACATAGCCCGTTTGGAGCACTATATCTCCTGAACCTATAGATGGATTTTTACAAGACTTGCATAGATACATCACTAGGATGTGGGAAAACAGTCATTAGGTCATGATGACCTTGACCTCATTTTCAAGGTCACAACATACTGCAGATTTGATTAGATTTTGGCGACCTTGACCTCATTTTCAAGGTCACAGCGACCCAAAAAGTCATTTTTGGGCTTGTCTGCACTGTATCTCATTAACGAATTGGTTAATTTTAGTCAAACTTGGTGCAATATATCATTACAATTTTGGTGACCTTGACCCCATTTTCAAGGCCAAAGCTGACACAAAAACAGTCAGTTTTGGGTGAAAAATGGCTTGTTTATCTATCTCATTCATCAATCTAATCAACAGATTTTTGATTAACGTGCAGGTACAGGGGCAATGTCCACATAAGTGGGCCCCCTTCCAGACAGCTGGCTTGCTGCACGCATGACAGATCTTACACCAGATCTCCAGGCTTGTCTATCATGAGGATCGATTGCAGAGAGCTTCCATTCTCTGCAATCTCTTTCTGTTAGCTGCTTCCAGGTCATCTTGGGCCTTCCTGGCCCCCGCTTTCCACCTACTCATTAACAAATTGCTTAATTTTAGTGAAGCTTGGTACAATATATCATTACAACATACCATCATCATCAACAGATTTTTGATTAACGTGCAGATCAGGGGCAACGTCCACATAAGTGGGCCCCTTCCAGGTAGCTGGCTTACTGCATGCATGAAAAATCTTACACCAGATCTCGAGGCCTGTCTATCATGAGGATCGATAGCAAAGAGCTTCCATTCACAGATTTGATTAGATTTTGGTGACCTTGACCTCATTTCAAGGTCACAGCGACCCAACAACAGTCATTATTGGGCCAAAAAGGGCTTGTCTGCAACCTATCTCATTAACGAATTGATTAGTTTTAGTCAAACTTGGTACAATATATCATTACATCATACAGCAGATTTAGGGCTGACTATCGATGCCAATTTTGACTATCGTGATAGTATTGCTATCGTGGAAACTACTATCACGATACTATCACTATCGCGGCATACTATCACGATACTATCGTGATACTATCGGGTACTGTTATAAATGATTCATAGATGTTATATCACTCACATAAAATGGCTAAGAGTGACAGAACGAGTTAGGAAAATTGCAATGGCCCAAAATTGTATGTTTATTGTGTGTTTCAATATCAGCATTCATGCCTTCGGGGCTATTCCAGAAAAAAAAAACATCATGGGGAGACGGCTCTTTATATATCCCCACCACCTACAGAAGGACCCACCGCCTAAAATAGCTTGCTGCTTCCAGTATATATGCCTATAAGTGATGGTTATCATAGCTTTTATACCTTTGCAGTGTTTGAGTTTTTCTGATTGTGGAAACTGACACATGCTGATCGTTCGTCAATTGTTTGATGTTTGCCGCCTGTGGTAAATTAATCTGTGGATTAAGTTAATTAGGTAACCCGATTAATCATTACATAGTATTACGTAATCACAGCACGACATTTTAGCACCTCTTTAATGGCGACATGAATCTAACAAACTGCATACATATTTTTTTATTTGAAGTTAGCATCAAAAGCTAGACTATCAAAATAGAAGTAAAGCAATGATCAAGTCGGTGTTTTCATTTAGCAATATGTACAGGGCTCGACCTGGGCTCTCTGACTCTGTGGACATTTAGTCCTTGCACAGGCAGCTAAGACAAGCAGCAATAATAATACAAAGTTTTCATGTAATAAAATTTGGCCGTTTTGACCTGTTATTTTTTTTCTGGAATATCCCTCTTATAATACAAAGACAACCAAAAATAAAATAAGAAAGACACACGAAAAATAAAAACTCCAGTTTGTCCAAGGTTGTCCAGTGTCTACCATCAAAATGTCGAAAATCACCTTAAGCAATTACTTGATAGACGAGACCTAAAGCCTCGTGCTGCAGTGTTTTTTTTTTCCTACAGAATGACGACAGGAAAATAAAACTTTGTCAGCTTAAATGTTCCCCCAAGAATTCAATCCCAATCAGTCCGGGCCGACTGATGACATCATCATTGATGCATTTGGGCATACTTATCGACTAATCTGAGTCTATCATGTACTCGCATGTACATTCTGTGCATTTCTCTCGAGACCACAAAAGGGCGGTTTAACGGTCTGGTCCTAATACTCTTTAGCTATCATGTTTGTCGGACGCAAAAATAGTCAAATATACAAGTTAAACTACATTATACCGCCGTTTATTATACATTTACCTTTGTGAATAAGTCAGCACACAGCAAAAACAAACATTATTTAATACATAAGATCAGCTTGTGCATCTTGCAAATGTCTTCAAAACTGAACAGGGAAATGACTTTTGTCCCAGAAGTCATACTACGCAAGGCTAATACAAACAGCGAACATTTATATATGACTGCGCAGGCTGATCTGAGCCTTCACATGTCGCACAGGTTTCACTGTCGTGTTTTCAAAACGTTGCATGCAACAAACGCGAGAGCAGAAAAACGTGGGAAAATTTCTGACTGCCTCAACTGCACGTGCAAAAACGACGGTGGGAAATTCATCCCCGAGAGAAATTCACCACACGGCAAAAACTAAGATACACATGTGCGACCAGCGAAGACTCAGATCATCATGCACATATGTGAAGGCTTATCAGTCTGTCCTGATTACAATTGAATGAATATCCTAAGCAAAAGTACTTGCGTCATTACACAACAGTTCAGGTATATTTTCAAAGCCTATTCAAGAAAAAAAAAACAATCGAAACTGTCGATAGCAGAATGAACTATCGGCGATAGTTATCGATAGTCCAAAGTAGTATCGATGCATTGCTATCGAGGCAGTCCCTATCGCGATGCATCGAACTATCGATGTATGGTTACACCCCTAAGCAGATTTGATTAGATTTTGGTGACCTTAACCACATTTTCAACAGTCATTTTTGGGCCAAAAACGGCTTGTCTGCACTCTATCTCATTCCTAAATTGTTTAATTTTAGTCAAACTTGGTACAATATATCATTACTATATACAGCGGATTTGATTTGATTTTGGAGACCTTGACCTCAATTCCAAGGTCAACGCGGCACAAAAAGTCATTTTTGGGCCAAAAATGGGTTGTCTGCACTCTATCTCATAAACCAATTGATTAATTTTAGGCAAACTTGGTACAATATACAGCAGATTTGATTAGATTTTGGTGACCTTGACCTCATTTTCAAGGTCACAGCGACCCAAAAACAGTGATTTTTGGGTCAAAAATGGCTTGTCTGCACTCTTAAGGCCAAGGTTTCCCGAAACCTGTTCTTTTGGGGCCAAAAAATGGCTTATCTGTAACCTATATCATTTAAGAATTTATAATGTCGGTCAAAATCGGTACAATACAGTGGAACTTCAATGTCTCGAACACCTTTAAGACCACGAAAATCTGTTCGAAACAGGGGTAGTTCGATCCAGGAGCAATAAGGGGATAATTTTGAGACTTCTTTTCGGTGTTCTATGAAATGAATACTGATAAACCGCTTAAAGGATCTAAGCTTTCCCAGGCAAAGCGGTGCGAGTCGGACCGTCCATGCTTATAAACCCTATTGGTTTCATTTGGCGACAGGGCTT
Source organism: Lucinisca nassula (assembly GCA_963580285.1). Lineage (NCBI taxonomy): Eukaryota > Metazoa > Mollusca > Bivalvia > Lucinida > Lucinidae > Lucinisca > Lucinisca nassula. The sequence continues at coordinate 170,503,063 of OY757012.1, forward strand.
GAGATGTCATTTCATCTCAGTGTTGGGTAAATGTCCCACAAAATTGGAAGCAACGTCTCCAAAATGACCTTAACAGTGTTGACGGGCACGTTAAACCTCAAATCAAACAAAAAATCTATAAAATTATGCTGTGTGTACTCATTAGAATCGCCTCAATAGGCGATTCTAATGAATACACACAGTATACATTTATCAAGAAAAAAGACGAAAATATCCTTAATGTTTCTTCGCTATTTCTTATGTAAAGACATTTTCTAGGGACTCAAGAACAGGTTCAACTCAGCCATGGTAAACGAGCTATCAATGTTCGAGCCATCGAAGTTCTACTGTATTTAATTACAGTCTACCAAATTTGTCTGGTGATCTGAGCTTTTTAATGACTGTTTGTTTTTTTAAGGTCACAGGCTCCCGCGAAAACTGTCAGTTTTTGGCAAAAAATGGCTTGTTTGCCGCTTACATTTTGGTGACTTTGACCCAGTTATTAAAGTCAAATGGGTGTTTAAGATATATTTATGGTGGAGGGGGGGGGGACATTGTTTTCCTCTGAAAACAGTTCTAGTTAGATATTTGGCAAATATACTATTTTTGTTGAAAAAAAAGGTGAATAGCTTTTTTTCAGCAAAATACTAGTCTATTGGGTATTGTACTTAATAAAACAGTCAACATTTTGATTATGAACAATCTCATTAAGCTTATGATACTTTGAAGATCTTGGCCAAGTTGAAGTGTCTCGATTCATATACCGTAAAAGTCCAAAATAATATGGACATCTTGAGGACTTGCTGTTGTTCTCCTAAAATTTTAACAAATTTGTTTTACGATCCAGCAAGAAGTCCAAAAAGTGCAAACCAAATGACAAACAGTGTAGACCCTGATCAGACTGCTCCTATAGGAGCAGTCTGGTCTGGGTCTGCACTGTTTTTGGAGCATCCGCACTGTTTGTGGAGGCCTGTCTGTCCCAATACTTAGGATAAATACGGTAATAGTTTCAGTACTAAATATACAGTCTTCAGGCATTTCAAAGTAGTATTAATTTTTTACCAACAGAAAATCGGTGAGAGTTGGGTGTCTGACTTGTACCAGCTACGAGCATTGAAGAAGTATGAGAATGATGAGACCTTCCTGAGAACACTCATCAAAGTGAAACAGGTATTGTCCCAGCTTCTGTATAACACTTCAGCATTGTTTAAGAAATAGATAAGCTCTTTTATCATTTTAATTTTTTGTCATTTTTATTTTTATCTGGATCGGCACTAATTGCTTAGGCCTTTTTGTCCCAATACATAAAATCATTACGGTATTCACATGTATTTAGTTTATACCGCAATTAAAAAAATCAAGGGTTTTTTCAATAATTTAGCAAATTTAAGCAAGAAAGACAGCAGATAGTGTGGCATGTTAAACGACATTCAGTGCCATGGCACGAACAAGTAGTATAACGTGACGTAAAGGAGTGCAAAGTTTCTGACGTTACCATGCCACAAAGAAGTGTACGTTCTGTATATAATTCTACAAATAAATGGTTTATTTTAGCTTTAGAAATAATTTTTGAGGTTGAGATGCAACTACAGTAGCAGTGCGCAGTTATTCCAACGGGCCATTCAAACCAGAAAAGGCCAGGAAGGTAAGAATTCAGCTGAAATTTCTCATTACAGACTAGAACTAATCTATTTTTGTCGCACGTGCTTGTAGCAGGGTGCGACATAGGCGTCAACTTTTCTGTCCGTTCGTTCGTCCGTGCGTCCGTTCGTGCGTGCGTCTGTCCGTCACATTTATGTCGAAGTCAACTACAAACCTCATCTACCATCAAACCTTACATGAAACATCTCCCTGACCTTCTGACTTTGTAGACTCCTTGACCTAGTGACTTTGACCTATATTTTGTGCTCCAGTGATTTCGACCATTACGTCAAAGTTGGACATTTATGTCGAAGTTTGACATTTATGTCGAAGTTTGTTATATACTCAACTACAAGACTAAATAACCATCATACCTTACATGAAACATCTTCGTAAGCTCCTAACCAAGCAGGGGCTTTCATCTCGTGGCGTTGACCTATATTTTACGCTCCAGTGACCATGACAAATATTATATTATTTAGTGGAACCGTTTGAGATAGAGCCTTTATATTTGGCATGTGGGTTCCTTGTGACATTGCCTTCCCACTCGTACAAAAAAAAATTGACCTGTGACCTTGACCCCTGACCTTTTGACCTACTTACCATAACTTTTTAACCATTTGAGGTAGAGCCTTAATATTTGGCATGTAGGTTCCTTGTGACATTCCCATACCACTCATACAAACAATTTCGACCTGTGACCTTGACCTGTGACCTTTGACCTACTTTATCATAACTTTCCATCCATTTGAGGTAGAGCCTTCATATTTGGCATGTGGGTTCCTTGTGACATTGCCTTCCCACTCATACAAAAAAAAATTGACCTGTGACCTTGACCCCTGACCTTTTGACCTACTTATCATAACTTTTTAACCATTTGAGGTAGAGCCTTCATATTTGGCATGTAGGTTCCTTGTGACATTCCCAAACCACTCATGCATTCAAGAATAAAATGGCTGTCAGTTATCAATATGACATTCAGCACCTATACTATGACATCTTTGAAATCAGGTGAGTGATTCAGGGCCATCATGGTCCTCTTGTTATCTGATTAATAAATGATTTATCGCACATCAGTGAGCTATATAGTAAGAAGAGAAAATGGCACTGACGGTGGTGGGGGTATATTTTTGACACACTTGGCCCTCACTAGGTTGGCACTTTGGATATATTGCCTTTAAACATATACTTTGCCAACTATAAGTACTGCTAAGAAGGGCATAAACCTGTTTAAAAAAAAATCTGAGAGTGGCTACTGTGGCTTTTCCTGCAGCATATATATTTTTGGTTCAGTGAATTTGACATACTTTACATCAACTATCGGCTGCTGAGAATGAAATTATAAAATATTATTATTGTTTAATAATGACATTATAATTTTGGATCCTGGGACTTTTGCCCCCATCAGATGCGACGCCGCCTTCTGCGGAATTCTTGTGATTCTAACACGCTGAAAATCACAAAACAGCATTGTTGTAGGTCTGTTGATACAACACTGCAGCATTGTTGTAGGACTGTTGATACAACACTGCAGCATTGTTGTAGGACTGTTGATACAACACTGCAGCATTGTTATAGAATTGTTGTAGGACTGTTGATACAACACCGCAGCATTGTTGTAGGACTGTTGATACAACACTGCAGCATTGTTATAGGTCTGTTGATACAACACCGCAGCATTGTTGTAGGACTGTTGATACAACACTGCAGCATTGCTATAGGACTGTTGATACAACACTGCAGCATTGTCGTAGGACTATTGATACAACACAAGCATTGTTGTAGGACTGTTCAGTGTTGATACAACATTGCAGCATTGTTGCAGGACTGTTGCTGCAAGACTGCTGCTTTGTTGTAGGACTGTTGATACAACACTGCAGCATTGTTGTAGAACTATTGATACAATATTTTCCAAAGTTCCTACATTAAGACCACTCTAGCATTAGGTCCATGTAAAACCACTTTTGAACGGCCCAAAGGTGGTCTCCCACTAGAGAATACTGGATGAAGAAAACACAGAGAAAATGTAACTGTAACTATCTAAATATGCTTTTGAAAGCATAATTTGTCATAATTTTAGGGGGTCTTAACAGTGGAATTTCACTGTACTTAAGCAATATCACTGAGGTTGGCCCAGTGATATGAGCCAGCGCATGACAAAACCTACAATAAGATGTGCACCTAATGAAGACTCAGATCAGCCTCCACATCTGCGCAGTCTGATCAGAGTCTTTGTTGTGCACTCTAAGGATAGCTAAGGGCCCAGTGCTACTTCTTGCAGCAAGAGAAGTCTCTGGTTAGACTATATGGATGTGCATGCTGATCTGAGTCTTTGATGGGAGCACATGTCTTATTGTAGGTTTTGTCGTGCGCTGGCTCATATGTGTTATCTGAAGTGCCATTATGGGCAGTAGATACATATATATTTCATGTTTCTTTAAGTGTCCTAGTATCCCTCTATCTGATCTGTGTGAACCTTATGGGCACACAAGTCATAAACTCGAACGATAGGGCCAACAGATGAGATGTTTGATCCCATTTTTGCGACAATGAAGGAAAGTAGCTGAAATTCCTAAAGGCTACTGAGGAGTCAGTCACAGAAAAGCTCTGAAGGTGGCTACAGTTGATGGCCAAAACTGTCATGGCAAAGAAACTTTTAGTGTTGTGACTTGAAGAAATTTGAAATATGGATATACACTGCAACCTCGTTATAGCGCTGATCGTTTAAGCGCGGAAATCAGTATAACGCGGTTGTTCCATGGCTCCCGATTTTTTTCCGTCGGGCGAGATTCCGCGCGTCCGAAATTGACTGGGGCGAACCGGCAGATTTTTTCGAGCGTCCGAAAGTGACGGGGGCGAATCAGCCGATTCCCTGAAATAGATTTGCGACAAGCCGCAGACTTGAATCCGTGGCATAGTAGAGCTTCCGCGCATCCGAAATTTACTGGGGCGAACCGGCCGATTTTTTTTTCCAGCGTCCGAAATTGACGGGGGCGAATCGGCCGATTAGCTGAAATAGATCTTTGACAACCCGCACACTTGAATCCGGCGCATAGAACTTCCGCGCATCCGAAATTGACTGGGGGGAATCGGCCGATTTTTTCCGAGCGTCCGAAATTGACGGGCGCGAATCAATGAGATGAAACCACCGCTACAGTTTTTTCTGCACGCGATCGGTAAATGACGTCATCGGACCCCAGCAACCCCACACGTGTCTATTGTTTTATCTTAATGGGGCGAATCTCTTTCATTAATTGTTTGGAAACGGTAAAAAAATTCTCGATAGCAAAACGGTTGTGGAAAACAGTGCTTTCTGTAAGCTCCGTGTCAATAACCAACAACAGCATACAGATGTGTTAACACGAATTTTTCTCCAACTTTCCTCGCCAAGCGTCTGCTATTTGGCGCCAAACATAATCATTCACGAGATAGTAGAATAGTCGTAGCAACTCGTCTTAGGAGCAATTAAATAATTTTCACATTGATTGCGGATTAAATTTTATGATCGGGGAATAAACGCAAATTAGAGACATATCTTGACCATATTTTCACACCTTATCGACATGCACCGCAGGGTGGCAATTATATGATAGGGATTAACAATAGTGTCATAATTGAACCGTTATAAATCATCAAACAGTGTAAATCCAAATCAGATGTCTGCGGCGTCTTTCTGAGGTGTCTGATCTGGGATTTGCGGTGCCCCCAAATTTATAACGCGGTGATCACCACTAACGCGGTTGGGGTTCTTGGACCCCACCACCCGCGTTATAACGAGGTTGCAGTGTAGCATTTTTTTTAGCCCGAAGGCTCCTGGGGAGCTTATAGGATAGGCAGTTGTCCGTCGTCGTCCGTCATCGTCGTCGTATGTCGTATGATGTCGTCTGCGTCAACACTTTCAAACAACATCTCCTCTGAAGCCACTGGGCCGATTGAGCCCAAATTTTACCTGTAGCATCCTTGGGCTGGGGGATTGATAGTTTGTGTTTTTTATGAAAATCGACTCATTAGTTTGGTTGCTATGGGAACTTGTAGTTTCCATAGACTTATAATGGGGAAAATTGAAAAATGGCATTTACTGCCAAGTCATTGCAGATATTTTGACAAAACTTTTATAGAAATGTTCCTGGAGTCAACTTCTCTCAGCCATATGCTTTTATGTCAATTTCTGCCAAGTCATTGCAGATATTTTGACACAACTTTTATAGAAATGTTCCTATAGTCAACTTTTCTTAGCCATATGCTTTTATGTCAACATGGGGGTTTCCCCGGTTGTGCCGGGGCCATACCCCACCCCCTCCACTTCATAAAAGGCCATATAACTCAGAAACCATTCAGATCCCCACCCCTAAACCATATATATTCTTGTTCATTATGATAAGACACATCCAGTGACACCAACTTGGGTCCCCCGGGATGTGCCGGGGTCATGCCCCACCCCCTCCATTTCATAAAAGGCCCAATATCTCGGAAACCTTACAGATCCCCATCCCTAAACCATATATAGTCTTGTTCCTTGTGAAGAGACGCATTCATTGACACCAACTTGGGGGTCTCTCTGGGTGCGCCGGGGCCATGCCCCACCCCTCCACTTCACAAAAGGCCATATATCTCAGAAACCATTCAGATCCCCATCCATAAACCATGTATATTCTTGTTCATTTTGATAAAACACATTCAGTGACACCAACCTGGGCTTCCCCTGGGATGCGCTAGGGTCATGCCTCACCCCCTCCATTTCATTAAAGGCCCAATATCTCGAAAACCTTACAGATCTCCACCCCTTAACCATATATGTTGTAACGGCATCTGGCTATTCTCTGTTATTCTATGAACCGATGTTATCTATATTGTTCAAACTTTCTTTATGTCTGTTTAATCAAGATGTACCTACCGATCTTCAGGCCGAATTGACTGTAGCCGAAGCAAACCATGTGTCAACTTCGTCAATATATTCCGAGTGAAACATCCATGTAATCGCCATTTTCACATATAACCATGAAGTTCTAATGTTTATTTTATTAACTATACTCCTTTTGCACTCACACTTTCACATTTGAAACAGTAATTTCCATCGAGAGTGTGTTTACTAAACTGTCCGAACTCTGTGCACTATACATACCATAACTACCGAACGTTCCGCATGCTTAGTGGCAAGGTTAGGAACGTGACGTCATCCAGCGCGTGCCTGGAGGGTATATAAGGGAAGTTTCGCCTACAGTTCGGGGTTGCTGTTTGATGAAGCAACCTGTTGTGGCGACTGCCAAAATAAGCTGAGGGATCCAGAACCTGCTGTTGTGTTGTAGGCGTACGTTATGCCACCCAGAAGACCTTTGAGACAAGGCCCAAGCGAGGTGTGATAATCCTCTCATAAACAACCCGTCTTGTTCCCCACCCACTCAAGTTCCCGTAACTTGTTTTGGTGGAAACCACTTCGATTCTTTTCTCTCTCTCTCTCTCTCTCTCTTAGGCGAAGTTGGCACAGGTTAAATAAGGTGCAATATATTATATTTTTTATGTATTATCCTTCATAATAGCTTAAATACAGCTTTGTTTACTGGTGCTCCTATCACAGGCGAATGCACCCACCATAGGCGCATACACCCATGATAGGCGCACACACCTACGATAGGCGAACCCACCTATCATAGGCACATACGCCCATCCTTGGCGCACCCGCCCATCATGGGTGCACCCTTGGTAATTGCATCACGCCTCTATATGGTCGGATTGTCTATATGTGTTGATACAGAACAAAGTAATTTGCACTTGATGATAGAGTTTTGTCTGGTGGTGATGTTATGAATGCTATTGTAGGCCTGTTATGGGTGCTCCCATGTTGGTCTAACTAAGGGCGACTACTCTTTGTTCTCAACCTGTGTCGACGGGGATGCACATGTATGGGCGTGATCTTTCCAAAAGATACATATTAAAAGAATATCCTAAAAGTGGGCGCATTTTTGGTGTACCTTTAGACGCCTATTTAACTCCCATCGTATAGTGCATAATTTGATGTTAAGCCTATAGACTGATTCCTGATTTGAGGCCCCATAACAAACACTCTTTTACACTTCTCACAATTTATTCTAACGTTATAGGCGCGCCTATCATGGGCGTGTTACATTACAAGAAATAACGCTTTAGCATGTACGTTTGGTGCCCAATTACAATACTTATAAGGAATCGAGATGTATAGCTGCAACTGCATGGTATATCTTGAATCAAGAGCTTGAGCTATACAGCTGAACACACAATAGAAACTCAGAAGTTAGATTGGTGAGTTATATAGCTGTACCCATAAGCCCCTTTTAATTTGAAAGCTGTATAACTATAACTGTAATCACGCTAATAGAATTCTCAGGAAAGCTTGGCGTATTTATACTAAGGTAATTATACAGACGTGCTTTCTCTGACTCTGAAAATTGAATTGCTGTTTGCACATGTTCTTACTATAACTGCAGTTACTGATACAGTTGCGACTGCAAGAGTCTATTTCTAAAGGCAACAGTTAGTAACAGCAACAGTGTGTTGTGCGAGTAGTATGAGTTGAGTTTGCCAGACTTAGAGGATTTTGGCATACTAAACGCATATCACCTGTTTTTAACATCTGCATGAAATATTCATGTAACTGCAGTTTGTTCTATATAGTGTATGACAAAATATAGTTCCATAACTTGTTGCAATTTCAAACTGTTAAGGGAAAAACAAATAAATTCAAGAAATTGGACCAATGGCTGGCTGTAGATTCTCTTCCCAGTAGAATAGAGTACGACCCAGGTCGAGCCCACATATATTTATTGTAACAACACCATCACATCCTGACCAATAATGAATAGCTGTATCGCTTGACCAGGTGGTGTTCCGTTGCAGTTTGGTGTCAGAAGTGGGATTCAAAAATTAAAGTTTGCTAGGCCATAGGGGTTGAAATAAACAACGCCATAGGTTTTGATAAACCACATTTTGTTATCTACAGGGACAGGCTGGCTGATGGTTGATTGGTTGGTACCCTAGTACGATAGTTTGAGCCTTGTTCTTTCGTAGATGGCAAACTAAAATAAAACTTTGTTGAAATCCTGGTGTATGGTCTATTCTACCTGGGAGGTGATTAATAATAAGTCTTAAAAAAAAAAAAAAAAAAAAAAAAAAAATGGCGAGTGAAAACAATCTACATCACTCAAATGCTGAGGCCCACATAAACACTCCCTCTACCTCACAGCAAAATACACACAACGAGACATATGATGAGATCAATTCAATCGCAAGCTCGGCTAATTCATTGCAGATGTCGTTGCTTGAAACTAAACTGGAATCAGAAATTTCCAAAATGGGTAAAATGATGCAGGACACAATTTCCGGTCTGACTGAACACATGAATCAGAAACTTGGTGAAGTAGACAGAAAATTTAGCACCCTCCTTGCTGATGTCACACCGACTTGTCGCAATACCAATGTTAATTCTTCCATCTCACAACCTTCTCAAAACAGCTTAGAAAGTGGTGAACCCCCTTTAATATGTAATTCCCAGCAAAGCTCGGATCGTACCCAATGTAAAATGAAACCACAAAATTATAATGGAGCTACAGATTTTGACGAGTTTCTATCTCAGTTCGAGATAACCAGCGAGATAAACAATTGGCAGTACAGAGAAAAATCTCTGTACCTAGCGAGTTGTTTGACAGGTGATGCCCGCTCTCTCTTAAGTGAGCTGGATTACGATGGAAGACGTGATTATGACACCCTTGTTGAGAAGCTTGCTCACAGGTTTGGCTCAGTGAACAGGTCTGAAATTTATAGGACACAGCTGAAGTCTCGAGCGCGAAACAAGAGTGAATCCATTCCCGAGCTGGCACAAGCTATAAAGAAATTGGTTAGACAGGCATATCCTGGGGTAAACAAAGATGTCGTTGAAACTTTGTCAATAGACAATTTTATTGATGCATTATCAGACTCGGATATACGTTTACGAGTGAGGGAGCTAGGCCCTAAAACCCTTGCTGATGCTGAAAGGACTGCTTTACGTCTAGAGTCTCATAAAATTGCAGATAGGCAGCGCTCACGTTTAGTTGGTCAGATTGACACTAACCTGGAACAAAATAAGAATGAAACTCGGTGGGATAACGGTATTCAGTTCAAGACTCTTCAAAAATCCATTGATTCACTTTCAGACCATGTAAAAGACCTTACACGACAAAGTCGCCCCAATGAGCATCATAAAAAGTTTGCTAAAACTTCTAGGCCCCAAAATTCTTTCCCTGTCAAAAATGGTAGAGATAGCAGACAACCTCAAAATCATCCTCCTTTGTACCGACCAGGTAATGGTCAACACAGAGGTAATAATAATCATCATAACACCCAGCAAACCCAGTCTGCACGAAATTTTAATGCAAATGACAATGCTACCTGGGGTAGACAGAACAACCCAAGACACGATTTTAGATACAATAGTAAAAATGATCCTACTTCAGCTCTTAACAACCAGGAAAACTGGAATCGGTCGGGCTGGAGGGCCACAACTCGACATCATTAAATAGGCCCGCTGCTACAACAATAAAGTGTATGGAGGACGGTTATTTTGTTGCTGGTTTTATTCATGACAGACCTATTGCTTTCCTTGTGGATACTGGCTCATGTTGCACTATACTCAGTAAAAATTTGCTAGAAAGATGGCCCCAAGAAATACGCCCCTGCCTGACACCTGTAAAATTACACCTTGTGACTGCTACTGGTGAGAGTTCACCATTTTACGGTAAGGCTGAAGTAGACATCACATTAGGTAGCCAAAATTTAATGCATGATGTGTTGTTCGCTGATGTAAAGAATGATGGCATCCTTGGCATGGATTTCCTCACTAAACATCGGTGTGATATGTTTCTTAGCAAAAATCACCTTCTTTTGAATGGCGAAAAGATTGCTTGTTTCCGAAGCAGTGTGGACGCCTTGCCCACCTGTAGCAGAATCGTTATCCTTGAGACAGTAGAGGTACCACCTGAATGTGAAATAATCGTGAAGGGCCGACCTCTGGATAGGGTTGATGGTAACAGTATTGGGGTGCTGGAGCCAGCAGAAAAATTTGTTGAACGCAGCGGACTTTTGGTTGCAAAAGCTTTAGTATGTCCTGAATTTGGCACTGTTCCCCTGCGGCTAATGAATCCTAAAAATGAGCCTTTGATGCTGTATAAAAATACTGTTGCGGCAATGTATGAACCAGTAGAAATAGGAAAGCAAAAGAATGTCTATACCATAACTACTGACCATACTTCTGAAGAATCCGTCCTACATGTTGAGGAGCTTCTTAATCAAAGTTCTACAAATTTAAATGAAACTCAAAAAGACAGTTTGAGGTTGCTATTGTATGAGTATAAAGATCAGTTCTCCAAGTCCTCACATGATTTGGGATGTACTAACTTAGTAGAGCATACAATTAACACTCTGCCCGACTGTAAGCCTGTAAAACTGAGGCCCTACAGGATACCCCTTGCCAAGAGAGACTTTGCTGAAAATGAAATAAAAGCCATGGCTGATAAAGGACTGATTGAGCCTTCCTACTCTGCATGGAGTGCACCTGCTGTTTTGGTGCCAAAGCGTGACGGAACAACGAGATTCTGTATAGATTACAGAAGGCTCAATCAGCTCACTATACCAGACAGCCATCCTTTGCCCAGAATTGATGATACTTTAGATGCTCTTGGGGGTTCCCGTTGGTTCTCTACTTTAGATCTGAAAAGTGGGTTTCATCAAGTAAGCATCGCAGAAGAGGATAGACCTAAGACGGCTTTCTCTATACCAGGCAGTGGCTTGTGGCAATGGCGTGTCTTGCCGTTCGGTTTGATAAACTCCCCGAGTGTATTTGAACGCCTTATGGAGAGAGTCTTTGCTGGTATGACGTTTCTGATATTACTCATTTATTTGGACGACATTATTGTCTACTCAAAAACGTTTGAAGAGCATTTGGAAAATCTGAAGATAGTTTTTGAAAGACTCAAGAATGCCAACCTCAAACTGAACCCTAAAAAGTGCAATCTGTTGTGTACCAAAGTAGCTTTCCTTGGACATGAAGTTTCCGAGCACGGTATAGCTACTGACCCAGTAAAGATTCAAGCTGTGAATGACTGGCCACAGCCTAAGTCTTCAACCGAAGTCAGACAATTTGTCGGACTTGCTTCGTATTACAGAAAATTCATACCCAATTTTGCAACTATATGTAAACCTTTGCACAAGCTAACAGAGAAGGACACCAAGTTTGCCTGGAGTGAACAATGTCAGAATGCCTTTGACACTATCAGGAACTTACTTACAACTGCCCCCATTCTCAGTTACCCTCTGCTTCAGGGACAAAGTTTCCTGCTGGACTGTGACGCCTCGAATGTAGGTGTTGGTGCAGTCTTATCTCAGTTACAAGATGGGGACGAAAAGGTCATAAGCTACTTTAGTAAGTGTCTTTCAAGATCGGAAAGGCAATACTGTACTACAAGAAAAGAGCTGTTAGCTGTTGTTATAGCAGTGAAACATTTCCATCACTATTTGATCGGTCAGCGGTTTACCGTTAGAACTGATCATGGGTCACTTCAATGGCTCATGAGATTTAAAAATTGTGAAGGTCAAATCGCACGCTGGATTGAGACCTTATCAGCCTACACCTTTAACGTTGTGCACCGTGCAGGTAGAGTGCACAACAATGCTGACTCGATGTCACGTAGACCATGTCATAACGATAAATGTAGACACTGTGATCGTTATGAACGGAGATATTCTCCAGAGATGATAGCTGACTTAAATAAAAATGCAGGGGAAATTAGTGCTGTGAAGAGAGTCGCCTTGGATGAAGGCAATATTAGGGATGACAAAGTGGTCACCCTGCCCTGCATGGAGAGTGTTCTTCATGATGTTGCTTGCCCTAATGATGGGGGCGACCATGTCGCCACTCTACCTAGTGATGGTACCATCCCGAAACACATACAAAGTGTTTCACTTGTTGATCAGGACAATGATCCTGAGTTAAATGGGCCCTATATTACTGACGACGATTCCCGTGGTAGTGGTGCGCACACTTCCATTTGTTTAGGACCTGGAGCAGCGGAGGTGCTCTCTTCGGAGATGTCACATGGAATGTCCCAGATCGGGGTTCCTCACTTTACGCATGCATCGATTAATTCTGTATGCGATGGGGTGGATGCAGAAGCTCACGAAATTATCAAAAGTCGTCGTGTAAACTATTGTTGTTGCTGTAATAGGACAGCATGTTATATGGAAGATTGGTTAGATCATTTTGAAGATGGGACACTGTTTGGGAGCTTGTTTGAGGCTGGGGATAATCCCGATGAGTTGAATGTTGCTCATGCTGGCGTGGCAACAACAGCAGCGGCTCGTAATGATATAGCGCTGTGTCTTTGCGAGCATATGATGAGTACAAGCACCTCAAACTCTGACAATCTTCAATTTGATAAAGGAGTTAAACACAGCACATGTCAATTATGTTTAAATGTTAGTCAGCAAATCGGTGGATCTGGCCAATCCACCGACTCCTGTGGTGACACAATGGAGTGTTATGATATTACACAGGAAAATATTCAATTGAAACAGGAATATGATGATGTTCTGAAGCGCTTATTACAATGGAAAAGAGGTGGTGACAAACCTCTCTGGTCTACGGTGGCACCTTTCTGCCGAGAACTTAAAGCTTACTGGCATGATTGGGATACTATAGAAGTGAGAGATAACATTTTATATAAGAAACGTTTCAGAGATGTTGGAAATGATGCGGAATACTTATTTATCATGCCAGCTGTTCTCCGTAAAGAAGTTTTCCGCCAGTTGCATGAAAATATCACTGGTGGACACTTAGGCAGACGTAAAACATATGACAAGATAAGGAAAAGGTTTTACTGGTGCAATATGCACAAAGATGTATCATACTGGTGTAGGACGTGCTCAACCTGTGGGTCTAGAAAAATGCCCCACAGGCATGCAAAAGCACCTATGAGGCAATATAATGTTGGATATCCAATGGAACGCATTGGACTGGATATCTGTGGTCCTTATCCAGTCTCAAAGAAAGGACACAGATATCTGATGGTTGTTTCCTGCTATTTCACAAAATGGGTAGATGCTATACCTTTAAAAACACAAGAAGCAAAATATGTTGCTTCGAAATTAGTAAACAGATTCGTATCTATATTTGGTGTGCCACTGCAATTACATACAGACTTAGGGTCAAACTTTGAGTCTAAAGTCTTCCAGGAGGTATGCAAACTTCTGGGTATAGATAAGACTAGGACTACTGTTCGACGACCCCAGTCCGATGGCATGGTTGAGAGAGCTAATCGCTCTATACAAAACATGATCTCATCTTATATCTCTGACACCCAAAAGGACTGGGATGAAAACATACCACTATTGATGCTAGCATACAGGTCATCTATTCATGAAACCACAGGGGTGTCCCCTGCAATGATGATGTTTGGAAGAGAATTAACATTACCGGTAGACATGACTCTAGGTAGACCAATTAGTGACGACCGGCTATGTGTAACGGAGCATGCATATCAGCTTGAACAAAAACTCCTCCACATTCATGACTTTGCTCGGAAACACTTGAACATTTCGAGTGAAAGCATGAAAAGGAGGTATGATATTAAGGCACACAAAATACAGTATGCAGTAGGCGATGCAGTCTGGTACTACAATCCAAAACGTAAAATAGGTTTTAACCCTAAACTTCAAAGACCATGGAAAGGACCGATGATTGTTGTTGAATGCCTGAATGAGGTCCTTTTCCGGATTCAGTCTGGTCCAAAGTCTAAACCATGGGTTGTCCATCATGACAAACTGAAACCTTTCTTAGGGGAGGACAAGCCTGACTGGTTTGATGAAAATAAAGTATAAACACTGACACATATACTGATTTAATTGGCTGAACACAATGTGTTTTCATAGACCCAGAATCTAAAGATTTTGTTTGTTTGATTTGAAGTTTAATGTCCCCGTCAACGCTGTGAGGGTCATTTTGGAGACGTTGCTTCCAATTTTGTGGGACTTTAATGTGACATTGAGATGACATGACATCTCAAGCCCTGCCGCCCAATGAAACTAAAAGTGTTTATAAGCATGGACGGGCTGACCCGCACCGCATTGCCGTAGCAAGCTGAGATCCTCTAAGCGGTTTACCAGTACTCATGAGCAGCTCTGCGTGGAAGCATTATGCAACCCATCTATTTCCTCAAGCTCCGATGGGTAGTGGGCTTTCAGAATCTAAAGAATCTTACAGAAAACAGCAGCTCGCTGACGGTCAGATATTAAATATTTCATGATTTTTTTTTTTAATTATTATTTTCCTTCTTAGAATAGCAATCGCAATCATAACCTGTGCCGACTAGCTTTTCTCAAACTTCTTTTCTGTTCTTTAGTATCTCTCAGGGCAAGCTGTACAAATAAGTGAATGAATATATAATAAATGACATCACTGAATGTTGAATATTTTTTTTAGCTGAATTTGATGATGTACAGGTGACAATCTGTAACCAAATGTCTGCGTATACATGAGTGTATATTTCAACGCATAAGTTCATGGTCATACATGTATTTGCAAAGTTCATATTGCTACTGAGTACTGGATAGGATCAATTCAAAGCTGTGGTTAATTGATGATGATCTGCTCTTTGTTCATAAATTGTTCTCGTCCGAAGTATATCAGATATGTTGTTCTATGGTTGGTATCTCTAACTGTTGACATGACTACTGGCAACTGTAGATCTGTTGTTAATGACTTGCTTGCTGTGAGATCTGAAAAACACACACACAAAAGGTTTAGTCTGAAATGCGACTGAAGAGGTTGTAAAAGAGACAACAACGAAAAAAAATGCTTTTAAGTGTGTCTGACACGCCTAACTACGTTGCGATCTTGATGAGTCTTTTGATGGTTGGGTAGACAGAATAGACAAATTCTGAAGCTACTGAGCTATCAAAAACTGTTAACAAGAGACATAGCACAGCATTTGTATAACTGTTCTAAAAGGGGAACTGTTGTGCTTAAAATGGGATCCATTTGTGTATTTTCAGGGCTACAACTACAAATGTTTGTTGTGTAGGCATATACCGAAATACTTCAAGAATAGGTATGAAGTCAGACGCCACTTACAGGATCAGCACTCTGGCGTCGGGTTTCAGTGTGCTCTATGCGGGCTGCTTTTCCACAGAAGAAATACCAAGCACGCTTGCAATGTTTCTGAGAGAGAGATGGAGTACGTCCATAGGGAAACGGGAGTTTTTGGTGAAAAGGCTAGATTGATGCTGATCAAATTTATAGAAGAGAAGCAAGATAACCACTGGAAGTATGTTACCATAGAGGATGAGCCAGAGAGTCCTATTCCTGGTGTTAGATCAGTTGTTCTGAAGCATAATGAGCCTGCGAGAATTCCAAAACCAAGGAAGGAACCAAGAAAGAAACACAGAACTGCATCCCCAATGTCACTAGGTGAACCTGAGCCAATTCTGTTGGAGGAGCCACCAAGGAAGAAGCAGCGAGTGGAAACTTTGAGCATTCCTTCACTTTTGGCTGACCTTCAGTACACCCCCTCCTTGTCAGAGAGCAGTGACTCAAGTGATAAATCTGAAACAGAAAGTGACCTTGAAGAAAATAATGATGAGCAGACTGGCAAGTCACCAACAAACTCAAATGTTCAACAAAAGGGGGACAAACAAAAAGAATCAAAGAAAGAACATAAGACTGATGAAAGAGGGGATGCTAAAACAGAAAGGAGGAATGTGAATCTTGATAGCAGGAAGGGTGTAATAGAGAATGACAAGCACAGTAGGAAACAAAAACAGACCAAAAGTGGTGACTGTAGTCCAACAGCAAAAAGAGCTAAGAAAGAAACACATGCGAACAAAAGTGACACAAAGGAAGTTGAAGATAACGAGATAGAGCAACAACTTATTAATAAAAGACAACATGAAACAGAGGAAGATACTATAATAATTGACCAGGAAGAAAATGAAAGCAATCTTACTCAAGAAAGTGAAAAAGACAAAGAGAATGTAGAACATAGAGTTGTAAATGAAAATGAATCAGAAATAGAGAAAGGGCCTAAGGAGCAAAATGACACTCAGATTGGTGAACAAAGTACAAAAGACAATGGGAGTCAGTTAAAAGTAACAAATGAAACAATGAAAGACAAACAAGAATCACCAGAAAGCTTAAGGGCGAATAATGATGAAATGGAAAATGAAAGTAATGATAAGGAGAAAGAGAAAGACTTAGACAGAGAAAAGAATGTACAGAAAGGCACAGAAGAAAAGCAGAAAAAGCTTGTTGAAAGTGATCAAAACCAAAGTGAAAAACAGAAAAAGACTGTGGAAAGTGACCAAAATAAAAGTGAGAAACAGAAAAAGACTGTGGAAAGTGACCAAAATAAAAGTGAGAAACAGAAAAAGACTGTGGAAAGTGACCAAAATAAAAGTGAGAAACAGAAAAAGACTGTAGAAAGTGACCAAAATAAAAGTGAGAAACAGAAAAAGACTGTGGAAAGTGACCAAAATAAAAGTGAGAAGCAGATAAAGAATGTAGAAAGTGATCAAAACAAAAGTGAAAAACAGAAAAAGACTGTTGAAAGTGACCAAAATAAAAGTGAAAAACAGAAAAAGACTGTGGAAAGTGACAAAAACAAAAGTGAAAAACAGAAAAAGACTGTTGATATGGCTCAAAATAAAAGTGAAAATCAGAAAAAGACTGTGGAAAATGATCAAAATAAATGTGAAAAACAGAAAAAGAACGTTGAAAGTGATCAAAACAAAAGTGAAAAACAGAAAAAGACTGTGGAAAGTGACCAAAATAAAAGTGAAAAGCAGAAAAAGACTGTTGAAATGGCTCAAAATAAAAGTGAAAAACAGAAAAAGACTGTGGAAAGTGACCAAAATAAAAGTGAAAAGCAGAAAAAGACTGTTGAAATGGCTCAGAATAAAAGTGAAAAACAGAAAAAGACTGTTGAAAGTGATCAAAATAAAAGCGAAAAACAGAAAGAGACTGCTGAAATGGATCAAAATAAAAGTGAAAAACAGAAAAAGACCTGCGAAAGTGTTCAGAATAAAAATGATGAACAGGAAAAGGCTGTTGGACGTGAGACGTATGAAAATGAAATACAAATCCAATCAGAGATGGTCACAAACAATATGAAAGGTACACAAGAACTGAAATCTAAAGAGAAAGGGTCACAGAATGTAAACATAGTTCCAGACAATAAAGAAAATAAAACAGAGAAACAAAGCCAAAGAAAGAAAATTTCAGTTAAAGAATATGAACAGAGGAAGTTAAAAGACAAGCAAACTGAGAAGAAAGACGAAACCACGAAGCAAAATGAAACATTGACACAGGAAAATAGGGATTCCCCTATCTTAGACAATATTATGCAGGATATCACAAACACCTTTCAGATTACTGAGCCTGATCAATTTATTGACAATCAAATGGAGACTGTTTATTCTAATGATGAATTAAGTGCAAATGAATGTTTTAGTGAAACAGTTAATGCTGTTGCAAGTATAACGGAAAAGACGCCAGAGGAGGTTGTGAATAATGCATATACTGTTGTAAGTAACTGCACTGTTGATGTTGTAGAAGAAGTTGTGATAACTGAGGAGATCGATAGTATGGTTGGGATAATGGAAGAGAAAAGATTAAAGAAAGAACAGAAAAGAAAAAGAAAAGCCCTGAAAAGAAAACTTATGGAAAATAATGAAGTTCAGCCAAATGGAAAGCACTTTCATACAGATGGCTCGGACACTGAAGTACATGATGACTGTGAAAGTGACCTTAAATATATAGAACAGTTACAGGGTTCCAAAGTTATTTTGAATATTGGAGGAGCCAGATTTGAAACCAGCATACTTACTTTGACAAAGGATCCCGAGTCCCTGTTGGCTAAATTATTCACCCGAAGGCGTCCTATGATTCCTCAGGGCAACAGCATCTTTTTGGACCGGGACGCTTCCCATTTCAAACTCATCTTGAACTACCTCAGGTACGATGGTGACTTCAACCCGGCAATGTTACCCAGGGAAAAGAAGTATCTCCTGGAACTCCTGAAAGAATGTGAATACTTTAGAATTAAGGGTCTACAAAAGCTGGTCAGAAGACGTCTAAAACACTTTTCCGAGTTGTATGGGGCGGACTATTGCTGATAGTCCATAACTACGAATGATGCTAGTTTGTACCTATGTATGAACTGTATGTTGCTGGTTTGTATTCACATACGAACCGTTGGAAGATGCTGAAGATGACAAAGAAGGGGGATAACTATACAGTTTAAAGACATCGCGTTTAAGAGAGTTTTCAATGAATTAATATTAAAATATAACTTAAATATAACTCGCGTTTAAATATATTAACTTTAGATTAAACCAAATTGACTAAACTGGAGGAAACACTGGAGATTAATATGAACCTTCTTTATAATACAAAGACATTATAATTACGCGATACCAACAGAAAGAAGACCATGGAATGGAATTAGATTAGTTAAGTTCGTTAAGCCTAGTTAGACAATTTATTATTATAGAGGTTGCTTGTCATCTGCCTGCAGAGAAAAAAAAAATGAATGACAGTTCTGGTTACCAATTTATAAAAACTTGTCAATTGCAGTATATTCTTTTCCGCCAAACTTTTTGGGGTTAACATGATTTGTTTGAAGACTCTTGTGGTATTCTTCGCATTTCATGATAATCTTCCAAGAATGTTTCCTCTGCAGACATTTGCAAGATATTGTTAGATAGCTTAAACAACTGGTGGTATCTTGAACAATTATCTTTTCTCCAGGATATTTCTGTGCAAGAGGTTTATAATGTAATGAAGTTCTTGTGCAGGAAACTCTGGAAAAAAAAAAAAATCACAGAAAAATTCCAGTAGTATCCCTTTCAAATTCTTAGTTTTAAGAAAACTACACATTTGGATGTTTGTTTGGGCAAGCCAGACTCATATTTATTATATATGCATTTAGGTTTTAACTGATTTATATCTGGCTACTTATAGCTAATTTAATAAGATAAAGGTTAAACTTTGACAAATGATTCTTAAACGGTGTTTGTGTTTTGCATCTGACCAACAGCCGTCATATGGAGACGAGACCTCGGTTTGAGGACTCATGCGTAGGTCTTAAGAAGCTCGGAATCGAGGCCACGAACCTTGGTTTATAGGGCCAGTGGCTTAACCACTACAAAACTGAAGTTTATATTGTTATGAGCGGTATTGTTAAATTATGAATATCCAATGGATTTATATATATTTACATGCATGAGTTAAGTCAGTACAGGTGAGTCTTTAGGCAAACCTTGTAAACTTAATATAATTCTTCTTGTCCAGAGAGGGTATAAGTCATTCTCGATCAGATCTGTGTGACTTATGAAAAATATTAGCATTAATATACCTCTTCGTGACACAGCTGAAGTTTTGAAGCCTTTCCCAGAATGGGCGGTCAAAATTATCGGCCAGTCATATCCTTATTGCAATACCGTCTGTTCTGTAACCTTTGAGATCTGATAAACATTGGTCAGTCTGGTATGGCCATACAATCTTGGAGTGGCTCATGTATATTGTAGTTCAATGTCACTTTCTTGGTTAAAGTTTTGCCTGACGAATCATCTAACTGACTTTGGGCCAACATATCCATGTTGGTTAATTCAAGGGTTTGCCTGGAGGATGTTAGTTAATCCGTATGAAAAATGGGTTGAAAGGTCGTATGTAAGTTTTGTTGTGATGCTTGAATAGTTAGATTTCATGCTAAAAGTTTGTTGTGCACATACTTTTAGAATTTATGAAGTAAATTTTCAAAATTTAAATTATCATATGTACTTGGTAAATTACATGATCAGAAACCTTAATGGTCACAGATACTAGTTCAAGAAGTCCGGACCCAATACTAAATGGATAATCAAAATGAATGTTGTGGGCTAGTATGCGTGGTCAGCAGGCGATGGCAATCATTGTCTGATGTCTATGACTACTGGTATGCTATGATGCAAATCATAATGTCAAATTAATGGCCATTAGGGTTTAAATATTAAAAGATTCAAGATCCTGCATTATGTTAGCAACATTGTTTGTATTTGTCTCTTACAAATATGATATGTGCTTTCCATCACTCTTTGCATGATGCTGGACTGAAAGGTTTTGTTATTGTTGTTTTATATTCAGAGAAACGGATCAATGTATTTCTTTTTCTCCTTTGATGGAGTCATAGAGCAAATACATGGCTGCAATAACTTTTATGGGATCAGTGTTGCGGTTATGCGCTTGCTATTTGCTATATATAATGACTGTTTCAGATCGCTGTCCTTGTCGGAGGACATATCAAAATTTTGCTTCTAAATATGCAGCTGATATTGCATATATTTCTGTCCAGTAGGTTTGAGGGATGGATATGTTTATATAAATGTGTATATAAGATGTTGTTATTGCTATGTCCTTGTGGACACTTGTGTTTTCCTCATCTAAAAACTTTGTTCAATTCCCCTGTTTTGACCGGGAGTTTAGTATTGTTTTCTTTATATGCAGGCAATTTTTGCCCTTATTTAAGCTTGAAGGCATTTGTGCCTGTAACTGTAGGACACACACCGTGTGTTCATAATTGTTTTATTGCCCCCGTGATGTGGTGACTATAGCAGATCAAAGACGGTCCTTAAAGGGATGTTTAATAACTATTGTTTAATTCATTGACTGAAGCACTTAGGGGAAAATCAATAATGTACACTCCAGTCAACAGCTTGTGGATTGTTGATTTTCCCTAAGGAGGCCCCTTACCTGTTGAAGACAGAGGGCTTCTCTTCAGACAGCACTGAGCACTACATAATAATATGTAAAAAAAAAAAAAAAAAAAATTTAGTCCTCAATAATCAGGAATTGATGCCTTGAACTGCTACTTACCTGTCTTGATTTTGAGTGAAATTGGCGGTTAACTTTTACAGGTATATCGTCATCCAGGTGGGTCGCCAGATTCCAACTTCCTGACCAGACGCAAGCAAGTTGCTCAAAATGGTTGCGATCTGGGAAGGGTTATCTGTAAAAAAAAAAAAAAACATTCAAATACTTGGTTGAATGACATGATGGAATTGAATAAAGGTAACTTTGTTTAAAAATGGAATGAACTTGTATATTCATTGTTTCATATGTAAGTGTTCAAAATTTTACTGAAAACTATTGTGTTTAATCAACATTAACTGATGAATAACGATAATAGCCGGTTGCCTCCTTCTGCAACTACTTTCCAAGCTGTATACTTACATAATATTCCACATGGGGTCCATGCCTTTTCTGGGTAGGGGGCTGTTGTAACGGCATCTGGCTATTCTCTGTTATTCTATGAACCGATGTTATCTATATTGTTCAAACTTTCTTTATGTCTGTTTAATCAAGATGTACCTACCGATCTTCAGGCCGAATTGACTGTAGCCGAAGCAAACCATGTGTCAACTTCGTCAATATATTCCGAGTGAAACATCCATGTAATCGCCATTTTCACATATAACCATGAAGTTCTAATGTTTATTTTATTAACTATACTCCTTTTGCACTCACACTTTCACATTTGAAACAGTAATTTCCATCGAGAGTGTGTTTACTAAACTGTCCGAACTCTGTGCACTATACATACCATAACTACCGAACGTTCCGCATGCTTAGTGGCAAGGTTAGGAACGTGACGTCATCCAGCGCGTGCCTGGAGGGTATATAAGGGAAGTTTCGCCTACAGTTCGGGGTTGCTGTTTGATGAAGCAACCTGTTGTGGCGACTGCCAAAATAAGCTGAGGGATCCAGAACCTGCTGTTGTGTTGTAGGCGTACGTTATGCCACCCAGAAGACCTTTGAGACAAGGCCCAAGCGAGGTGTGATAATCCTCTCATAAACAACCCGTCTTGTTCCCCACCCACTCAAGTTCCCGTAACTTGTTTTGGTGGAAACCACTTCGATTCTTTTCTCTCTCTCTCTCTCTCTCTCTTAGGCGAAGTTGGCACAGGTTAAATAAGGTGCAATATATTATATTTTTTATGTATTATCCTTCATAATAGCTTAAATACAGCTTTGTTTACTGGTGCTCCTATCACAGGCGAATGCACCCACCATAGGCGCATACACCCATGATAGGCGCACACACCTACGATAGGCGAACCCACCTATCATAGGCACATACGCCCATCCTTGGCGCACCCGCCCATCATGGGTGCACCCTTGGTAATTGCATCACGCCTCTATATGGTCGGATTGTCTATATGTGTTGATACAGAACAAAGTAATTTGCACTTGATGATAGAGTTTTGTCTGGTGGTGATGTTATGAATGCTATTGTAGGCCTGTTATGGGTGCTCCCATGTTGGTCTAACTAAGGGCGACTACTCTTTGTTCTCAACCTGTGTCGACGGGGATGCACATGTATGGGCGTGATCTTTCCAAAAGATACATATTAAAAGAATATCCTAAAAGTGGGCGCATTTTTGGTGTACCTTTAGACGCCTATTTAACTCCCATCGTATAGTGCATAATTTGATGTTAAGCCTATAGACTGATTCCTGATTTGAGGCCCCATAACAAACACTCTTTTACACTTCTCACAATTTATTCTAACGTTATAGGCGCGCCTATCATGGGCGTGTTACATTACAAGAAATAACGCTTTAGCATGTACGTTTGGTGCCCAATTACAATACTTATAAGGAATCGAGATGTATAGCTGCAACTGCATGGTATATCTTGAATCAAGAGCTTGAGCTATACAGCTGAACACACAATAGAAACTCAGAAGTTAGATTGGTGAGTTATATAGCTGTACCCATAAGCCCCTTTTAATTTGAAAGCTGTATAACTATAACTGTAATCACGCTAATAGAATTCTCAGGAAAGCTTGGCGTATTTATACTAAGGTAATTATACAGACGTGCTTTCTCTGACTCTGAAAATTGAATTGCTGTTTGCACATGTTCTTACTATAACTGCAGTTACTGATACAGTTGCGACTGCAAGAGTCTATTTCTAAAGGCAACAGTTAGTAACAGCAACAGTGTGTTGTGCGAGTAGTATGAGTTGAGTTTGCCAGACTTAGAGGATTTTGGCATACTAAACGCATATCACCTGTTTTTAACATCTGCATGAAATATTCATGTAACTGCAGTTTGTTCTATATAGTGTATGACAAAATATAGTTCCATAACTTGTTGCAATTTCAAACTGTTAAGGGAAAAACAAATAAATTCAAGAAATTGGACCAATGGCTGGCTGTAGATTCTCTTCCCAGTAGAATAGAGTACGACCCAGGTCGAGCCCACATATATTTATTGTAACAACACCATCACATCCTGACCAATAATGAATAGCTGTATCGCTTGACCAGGTGGTGTTCCGTTGCAATATTCTTGTTCCTTATGAAAATACACATTCATTTACACCAACGTCTGGGTCTTCCAGGGTGCGCCGGGGATTTGCCCTAACCCCTCTACTTCACAAAAGGCCATATATCTCAGAAACTATTCAGATCCCCACCCCTAAACCATATATATTCTTGTTCCTTACAGTGACATCAACCTGGGGGTCCCCTGGGATGTGCCGGGGTCATGCCCCACCCCCTCCATTTCATAAAAGGCCCAAGATCTCAGAAACCTTATAGATCCCCACCCCTAAATCATATATATTGTTGTTCCTTATGAAAAGACTCATTCATTGACATCAACCTGGGGGTCTCACGGGTCAAGCCAGGGCCTTGCCCAACCCTCCACTTCACAAAAGGCCATACATGTGTATCTCAGAAACCGTTAAGAGCCCCACTCCTAAACAATATATATCCATCTTCCTTATGGTAAGACGCATTCAAATGACACCTGCTTGGGAGTCCTTTGGAGTGCCAGGGCCATGCCCCACTACTTTACTTCATTAAAAGAAATATATCTCAGAAATGATTTAGATCCCCACCCCTAAACTATATATAGCCTTGTCTCTTATGATAAGACTCATTCAATCACACGAACTGGGGGTCTATTTGTGCTGGGGCAATGTGCCTCACCCCTCCACTTCATAAGACTCATTCTATCACACCAACCTGGGAGTCTCTTTGTGCGTGGGCAATGTGCCCCGCTCCTCCACTTCATAAAAAGGAATATATTTCAGAACCCATTCAAATCCCCACTCCATAATCATATATGTTCTTGTTCCTTATCAATAGCACACCAACTTAGGAGTCTGCAGGGGCCATTCCTCTCCACTTCATAGAAGGGCCTCATATATCAGAAACCATTCAGATTCCCACCCATAAACCATATATATTCTTGGTCCTTATGATAAGACACATTTAGGGACAACAATCTTGGGCTTTCCTGGGATCAATAGGGCATGCCCCAACCCCTCCACCGCTTAAGAGGCCTTATATTTCCGGCATACAGATCTCCACTGGTGTATATTCTTGTTCCTTACGATAAGAAGCATTTAGTGATGCCGTCAGGGATCCATTGGGTCCATGCCCCACCCCCTCTACTTCATAAAAGGCCTAATGTTTCACATACTGAGTCCACATGGGTGATCGTTTGGATATGGGGTTCATTTTGGAGACTTTATTTTTATGCCCCCGCATCGGATGATGCCGGGGGCATAGAGTTTTTCGGTTTTCCGTTCGTGCGTCCGTGGGTACGTGCGTACGGGTGTCCGAATGTACGTCCTTCTGTACGAAAGTGTGTACGTACGTACGTACGTAATCCTGTTAGACTCAGGTTAAGGTTTTTGTACAAGGTAGAACTTGAGCTCATATTTTCCAAACAGGTTATTGTATTTGTACCAGGTAGAACTTGAGCTCATATTTTCATAACCATACAATGGATTTGGTTTATATTTACTATGATGATACATATAGGTCCAATGGTTTATTCAGCAATACCCCCACCCATACCTATGACCTCAAGGTCAAGGTCACAGAATTAGAAAATTTTTAATGTTTAAGACTTTGGTTAAGGTATTTGTACCACTAATTTCAATATAACTTCACACAAATCTTCCTTATAAAAATATCTCGTGCAAGTTCGACTTTTAAGGTCATGGCCTCAAGGTCAAGGTCACATTGGCTATTTCTAGAAAAACTTTGTCATTGCTCTAGCGCCTACATTTCTTCACTGATTTCAATATAACTTCACACAAATGTTCCTTATGACAATATCTTGAGCGAGTTTGACTTTCAAGGTCATCACCTCAAGGTCAAGGTCACTGTGGCTATTTTTAGAAAAACTTTGTCATTGCTCTAGCGCCTACATTTCTTCACCAATTTCAATATAACTTCACACAAATGTTCCTTATGACAATATCTCGAGCTATTTTGACTTTCAAGGTCAAGGTCACTGTGGCTATTTTTAGAAAAACTTTGTCATCGCTCTAGCACTTTCATTTCTTCACCGATTTCAATATAACTTCACACAAATGTTCCTTATGACAATATCTCTAGCGAGTTCGACTCTCAAGGTCAAGGTCACTGTGGCTATTTTTAGAAAAACTTTGTCATCCCTCTAGCGCTTACATTTCTTTACCGATTTCAATATAACTTCACACAAATGTTCCTTATGACAATATCTCGAGCAATTTCGACTTTCAAGGTCAAGGTCACTATGGCTATTTTTGAAAAACTTTGTCATGGCGCTCTAGTTTATATTATATTTTTTGAGAGCTCATATTTCTTGAACCATGTGATGGATTTGCTACATATTTGGAATGATGATAGATACATGGCAGAAGTTTCATTCAGCCATAACCCTGTCCCTGCCGCATGACCTTAAGGTGATGGGGGGGGGTGAGGTAGGTCCCTGGGCGGGGGCATTTGTGTTGTATTGACACACATTTCTAGTTGGTAGATTAAAATGATATCATGTTAAAATACATGGCTGCCATTGGGCAGTGCGCACCTGAGCTCTGGTGAGCATTGTGGCTCATGGGCCTCTTGTTTTTTAACTAACCCTGTTTCTGCTTTGGAACCCACTTATAGTTTTATACAGAGGTTGTAGTGTATATTGATATCTGGACCTGCTGGATGAATCTTCTGGGGACTCAAGGACAAGTTCAAAATTAGCCATGGTTAATGAGCCATCCATGTTAGTGTTAAAGAAGTTTCACTGTATTTAAGTCTGTGTAGACAGAGTGCGAAATGTTGATCAATGCTTGGGCACAAAAGACAGGCTCTGCCTTGTACCAAAAATGTTTCCTTGCATAGTTAATGTCTGCTTGAATAATAGAAGTCTCCACGGTGTAGTGGTTACGCTACTCGCCTTATAAACCAGGGATCGCAGGATCGATCCCGGGCTTCTCCAGACTTTCGGATGAGTCTTTAAATTGAGGTCACGTCTCCGTATGACCTTAGCTGTTTGTGGGACGTAAAAACGCAAACACTCACTCACTCACTACTTGAATAATATACTATATTTACTGCATTTATTCTAAGTGGGTAAGGACCAATTTTAATGGTCAGATAGGTAAGGGGAAACAAAACTACATGTAGATTAATTGTGTGCCTAAATATTCGTACCAAAGAAAATGTGTCTAAAGGAAAATTTTGTGTGTGTTTGAGTTTTATGTCCCACCAACAGCTAAGGTCATACAGAGACCTGGGTTTAAAAACTCATCTGAAAGTTTAGAGTAGCCCAAGTTGGAACCACAACCCCTGGTTTATAAGGCGAGTAGCAGAACCTCTACACCACAGAGACTTCTAAAGGAGAATTGTAAAAGAAATATATATGAGGGAAGAATCTGTTAACGCAAATGCAAGAAGGCTGTGATCAGGAGGTTATGTGTTTCTGTAAAATTTCACTGAGGTGGGGGTATAGTCAGATCCTCTGACAGCTCTAGTTTTTTTTTTTTTTTTGCAGGAGAACAAAATGAAGCTGGCGGAGTACATCAAGAACACATACAACCTAGAGGTGGACCCTGCTTCCATGTTTGACATTCAGGTGAAGAGGATTCATGAATACAAGAGGCAGCTGCTCAACTGCCTCCACATCATCACACTCTACAACAGGATCAAGAAAGACCCAAACAAAGTGTTTGTGCCGAGAACAGTCATGATTGGTGGAAAGGTATGTCATACACCACAACATTATAACATTATTGGTGGGGCCGAAAGCAGAAACCTTGTTAGTTAAACAACCATGTTATATCCAAACATAAATGTATAGATTATATAGAAAAATGACCATTCATTTTTATGCCAGAATGGTGGAAGGGCATATTGCGTTGCCCCTGTCCGTCCGTTCATTCGTTCGTCCGTCCGAAACTTAAACGCCGTCAATAACTTTCTTATGTCTGGATGGATTTTGAAATTACGTTGTAGAAATGTTAACCATCATGAGACGATGTGTCATATGCAAAAACCCAGGGATGTACCTCAAAGGTCAAGGTCAAACTTGGAGGTCAAAGGTAGCAAAAAGGGGCCGAAACTTAAACATGGTCAATAACTTAGTTATTTCTGGATGGATTTTGAAAGTATTTGGCAGAAATGTTAACCTTTATGAGACGATGTGTCGTGCCCAAGACCCATGTTGGTACCCCCAAGGTCAATGTCATACTTAGGTAAAGGTAAAGAAAAATGTCTTTTTCTTGTGTCTAGTTATTCTGAATGGATTTGGAAATTATGCACCAGTCATTTGTAACCACTGGCCCCCCACCTACGGGGATAGCGGGGACAATGACTTTTCAGTTTTCACAGCCCTGCTAGAAGCCCTGCACTGCGGGGGATCTCCAGAAGGTCACAGCCCTGCTGTTTATAATAGTTCATTCCACTGGGGGTATATTTGCATAATATCAAAACCCCTGCATTAACCCGGCACTGCGGGGAAACACAGAGGGTAACTACGCTGCACATTAGCCTCGCTTTCCCCAGGCTATCCCCGTAGGTGGTGGTGTTACATGTGGGTTTACGGCGTCCCGCAAACCCCCATGCTGACAAGACAACCGAGCGTGATCTCTGACAGGTGTACGGGCAGCTGTGGGGTAAGGCACAAGAAAGATGTTAGATGAATGACATGAATTATTTACAGTATCTACATACAACGCTTACAAACACAAAACATCACAATTTGTTGCTTCTGTAGCCAAATCACGACGTCCGCTCCGAAGGCAAAACAATGTTCTGTGCTCGGAACGGGTGACGTGAATACCTACAGAAGCAAACAACCAAAACAACAACAAAAATAAAAAAA
Source organism: Lucinisca nassula (assembly GCA_963580285.1). NCBI lineage: Eukaryota > Metazoa > Mollusca > Bivalvia > Lucinida > Lucinidae > Lucinisca > Lucinisca nassula. The sequence continues at coordinate 170,531,878 of OY757012.1, forward strand.
GAAACAACACAAGACGCGACTGGCCAGTTTATAACTTAGGGTGAATCCCCCACTCGCGTGACACTTCCTCTCGCGAACTAGTAGAACCAGTCTATCAACATAGTTGATAATCTTAGATTTAGCGATCACGTTTGCTGATCAGAGGTTTAGTGATCGTCTAAATGACCTGCAGGTTAATTGACCTCTTCCATGGTCTCACATTTGTTTACAACGAACAATGATCTAGATTCTGCTTCTACCCTGGTAGGCGCTGATTACGGCGGTCTGTCCGCCCTTGCTGGACCCTAACGCCTAGCGTCGTACCAGTACCTGCTGCTATGAAGCAGGGAGCAGCAGGTCACACATTGTTGTGCCTGCAAATTACGATAACTGGACTAGAAACGAGTCACAAAACATACATGCTATATCATGATCCCCCTCCCGGAGAAGTAAGAATATGTTCATGCATATACCGTTATTGCGCATGCGCCGACCAGACATACAGGCTGATTAGTGCATGCGACAAATAACCGTACAGCAGAACTCAACTTGACTGTGCATCAAATTATCAGCACCCAGCGCTTGACACAATAATACTCAAAGTTCATGTTTCCTTACTGAGCACTACAGAAATCAATTAATGCTCACTACTACTGAGCATGATACTCATCAAATTTGTGCTCACTACATTATCACAAGTAAGAGGCAATTGAACAGACCACGCCTTTGCGCTACCTGGCCAGCTGCCAATTACAGGAAACATAACAATCTCTATTTCATATCCTTCTCCGCGACACGGCTCACAAATATAGCTATTCACAAATTCAATACATTAATAACAGATAGAAACTACAACAGAAGATTTTCATCTATAATCCACAACATTTGTTAGTGTCTCATAAGGGCCAACACTGTTTGCCGTAAATTCACTCTGTATTTGGTAGGCACCCCGTCACAACCGTCCTCGCGACGCCGATGACGCAGCTGACGTCATCCCCGCCGCTCAGGCCGTTATGACGTGTGGCGACCAAACACTCCCACTTATCATCATCACGTTCTTTATATGTACATACATGCACAAACTGAGTTATCAGACAAAAACGGCATCATTACAAAATGAACTCGTAATTCTTCTTGAACAAAATTATTTCTAATCAACGTGAACATGCTTGTAAAATAAAATTCATTACGGTTCATCATCACGGATAACCCAACAGGCTCTTGTATGAGTTTGCCCTGATGATGAAGATGTGGTTAAACCCGTCTTAAGTTTACGTCCCCTCTACACCTAATATCATATTGGGACGGAACCACGGTTTTCTAACCACAGCTAGTCACAAGTCATGGATCAAACAAGTGACCCGGCGTTTATTAATTACATTCTACAAAAGGGGTCTAAAAGCCTAAATGAATCCAGAATGAGCGGGTGTCCAAACTTTACGTCTCACCAACATCTAGGGTCAGCATGAGACAGGACCTCACTTAGAAAGACTCATTCTACTACTGGAGAAGCCTGGGATCAATTCTGCGACGTCTAGCTGGCAAAGCTAGTAGCCTAATCACTACAGGCCACAACAGTGAATTCAGAATAGGCTTCAGAAAGTTGGGGTATACTAGAAGTAAACCCCTCCAAAACCTACAAGCATGTTCATACAAAAATAATACTAAACATAGATTTAACATACCTTTCAATATACTTTCTATTTCCCCGTCACAATGTTGTGTTCACTCTTTACAACTTGACCTGCTGCTAAAGTGTCCGTTTTTTTCAGGGTTTATATATCTATGAATACTACCTTAAAATCATGCCTACTCATATTATCTTGCTCAATTCGTGGCGAGGTGGAGATACCGGCCACAAACAAAGCCAGATAGCAAAAATCGAGTAGATAATGGATTTGCGTTCAAATAGTATATTTCCCATAGGAAAAATTGATGAAACGACCCTATAATCAATGACATGACTCCTGTCAAAACGAACACCCACACAACACGTGACGGGAATAAAAATCATATATGGCACAATTTGGCGGTTGGCGATTTTTAGGCAAATTCTATAGGACTCGGCCTTTTAGCGGCCCCCTGTATTGTAAAAACAGCTCTCTATAAACCACTCATGCATACATCGTATGATATGTGCATGACTTGTTCATGGAGCCGCACAGTTTGCGTACCATATTTCACCTAAAATATTTCCGGCCCCCGCCCATAGGGGCTTGAAGAAATATATGGGTTGCATGATGCTTCCACGCAGAGCTGAATCCGGCCCGCACACTAGTACTGGTAAACCGCTTGAAGGATCTAAGCCTGTCCAGGAACCGCGGTGCGAGGCGGACCGTCCATGCTAATAAACACTATTGGTTTCATTGGGCGACAGGGCTTGAGATGTCTTTTCATCTCATTGTCGGGTAAAAGTCCCACAAAATTGGAAGCAACGTCTCCAAAATGACCTTTACAGTGTTGACGGGGACGTTAAACCTCAAATCAAACAAAACAAAAACCTAAAATATTTCACTCGCACCGCCCTACCATATATCTACTAAAATAATTTAGATGTGCATAAGCACCAGAGAGGTTTCCTATTCCATCTCGTAACAAAGGTTTCCCCTTTTGGAGAAAAAACAATCAGAAATGTTTTTTCTTTGTGTATAGAGATGGAATAGGATGAACCTATCTAAACAAGACAGCTATTTACACAACAAATGTGCGAAGAATTACCTACTAAGGTAGTCTGCCTCCAAATTTTCCTGGCCCCGAATTGCAACAATCCGAAATCTATACGGCTGTAGTTTCATTGCCCAACGCATAATTCGAGGATTGAGAACTTTTGCTGTTTGCATATAAGACAAGGGCTTGTGGTCTGTCTCAAGCAGGAATTCTACTCCGTAAAGATACTTGCGAAATTTCTCAACACCCCAGATAATAGCCAAACATTCCTTCTCTATTACAGAATAGTTTTTCTCACGAGGCAAAAGTTTCTTGCTGGCATAAGCAATGGGAAGTCGTCCTTCCCCTTCAAACTCTTGGAGCAAAACGGCTCCTATACCAACATCAGAAGCGTCCGTCCGGAGTATGAACGGATTCCCATCATGAAAGATAGGAAGACGAAGAATAGGACTAGACGTGAATCTATTCTTCAGGGTCTGGAAAGCCTTTTCATGATGGTCCTGCCAGTCTGTGATCTTGTTTGGTCTACTTTTCTTAGTTAAATCTGTCAAAGGGGAAGCAATAGATGAGAAATTTGGAATGAAACGGCGGTAGAAACCAGCCAACCCAAGAAATGACTTTATTTGTCTCTTAGTAGAAGGTCGAGGAGCATCCTTTATAGCTTGTATCTTGTCTTCTTGCGGTCTTACTGACTGAGCAGCTACACTGTGACCAAGACATTCGATACTGCTATACCCAATCATACACTTGGAAGGTTTTGCCGTCAACTTGGCTGTCCTGAGTCTATCTAAAACTTCACGTAATGACGTCAAGTGGTCTTTCCAAGTTTCGGTAAAGATCCACATATCATCGACGAAGCTATCAACGTTAGAAAGTTCGGACAGAATCTTTCTCATCAACCTGCAAAATGTTGCTCCTGAGTTTACCAAACCGAAGGGCATAGTTTTGAATTGAAACAAGCCTTTGGGGGTTTCGAACGCAGTTAGGGGTTTTGCCTTCGACGTCATTTTTACCTGCCAATAACCTTTTGACAAATCTAATTTGCTAAAGTATTTGTGCCCCGACATTCTATTTATAACCTCCTCCATATTTGGCATTGGTTCTGCATCGAACTCCGTCACTTTATTAAGTTTACGGAAGTCAATGCAGAACCGCACCGAACCATCTTTTTTAGGGACAAGTACTACAGGGGATGAGTATGGAGATATTGATGGCTCAATAACTCCTAAATCTAACATATCCTGAATTTCCTTTTCCATTACATCCCGTACTTTATATGGTATGGCATAACCTTTTGACCTCACTGGTTCCTTCGTCAGCAACTTTATGTCGTGTTCTATTTGGTCAGTTCGTCCAGGTACACTGGACAGTACGTCCGGGTATTCTTTTATCAACGTCTCTATTTCTTTACGCTGATCCTGCGTTAACATTTCTGAAATATTGACGTCCTTAAACGTCTCTGGTTGCTTTGCAGTAGGAAAAGCGCAATCTTCCAATGAGAATTCGTCAACGTCATCATTTTCAGTTGACGGAATGGACTCTACAGAAAGCAAGCAATGTGACGTCACATTTTGACGTGCCACATATTGCTTCAGTATGTTAGCGTGATATGTGTTAACATTTCCATTGACGTCAATCTTATAATCCATTCTGTTCACTACCTCAACTACTTCATAAGGACCTTTCCATTGAAGCAATAATTTATTACTGTCTGTCGGTAGTAACAACAGCACTTTATCGCCGACGTCAAATTTACGCGACCTCGCGCCTTTATCATAATAAGCCTTCTGCTTATTCTGAACCTTCTTTAAATTATCACGCGCTAATTTGCATGTCTGCTCTAACCGTTCCCTAAGCTCAATAACGTATTGATACGTCGAAAGAACTTGCTCATCGCGTACCTCTTCAGCCCATAATTCTCTTAATATTGCCATTGGACCTCTGACGTTACGTCCATATAACAACTCAAAAGGGGAGTATCCTAAAGACTCTTGTGGGACTTCCCTTACCGCAAATAATAAGGCTGGAAGATATTTATCCCAATCTTTTGGACGTTCAGCACACATGCGACGTAACATCTGCTTTAACGTAGCGTGGAAACGCTCTATCAGTCCGTTGCAAATTGGGTGTCTCGGACTACACGTTAACTGTTGAAGAGAAAGAAGTCTGCTGACTTCCTTCATTACCTCAGCAGTAAACTGTGATCCACAATCAGTCAACATTTCATCAGGAATGCCAACCCTACTAAACATTTCAATAAGCGCTTCCGCGACACGTTCCGTCTCAATACTCGGTAAAGCTATCGCCTCTGGATACCTTGTCGCGTAATCTATCATGGTTAAAATATACCGAGATTTCCTATCAGATCGAGGCTCAATTGGACCAACTATGTCCACTGCCACCCTCTTAAATGGCGTATCAATCAATGGCATTTTTCCTAGAGGTACTTTAGTGACCCGACCTTTCTGAATAGTTCTCTGACAAATATCACAAGATTTACAAAATCTAGCGACATCACCGCAAATACCCGGCCAGTAAAACTCAGTTACAACTCTATCCAATGTCTTCCTAATACCCATATGTCCAGACATAAGCGTTTCATGAGCCAGTTTCAACACCTTTCCTCGGAAACTTTGAGGGACCACAAGTTGGAAAGAGACTTTGTTACCCTTGGTGAACTCCCTATATGCCAAACCTTTTTTCTCAATAAACCTAGTTTCACCTCGGTTTAAACCACGACTCACAGTCTTGTTCCCAGATACAACCCTTTTCCTGATGTTTTCCAAAGTTGGATCATCAACCTGAGCTTGCTTGAAAGCCTCCTTGTCATCGTTAATGATCTGATCGGGAACCTTAAGTTTTCTGTAAGGCTTCTCATCCTGCCTAGTTTGAGACCTAGTTACAGCCGCACCTGAGAAATGAGACATATCAGGAAGTTTTGATCCATCAATGTTACCGATAACCAAATCGTACAACGTATCATCCATACACAAAGCTTCAGTTCTCCCAGTGAAAAAAGGACAATCAATGTCAATCATTGCCAAAGGATACCTTTGTGTGGATTCATCAATCAACGTAACATTTGATTCCTTCCCTATTAACTGACTATCCGAAACCAAACTTCTCCGAACGACACAGCCTGTACACCCAGTATCTCTTAATACAACCACCTTTTTATTATTAACCAATCCTTGTGCCGTCGGTAACCTTGCCTTTAAGAAGTAACAGACACCTTCCCTAGTTTCCTTACTACACTCCTCCCTATCCGAAATCAAAGGATCACCAACCTTATTTTCAAAAATACTTCCAATCTCATCACCTTTCCTGGTTACTTCCGTTTGACAAAAACTAACTTGGTGTGCTGCGCCACGTGGTGTGCTATTATTTTTACCACGTCCGCGAAAAGACCCTTTAAAATTACCACGACCACGTGTATAACCACGACCTACATTCTGTGTATTCTCATTCTTAACCTGAGAACCTTGAGTCTCTACGCGCGTGTTAAAATTTTCCTTAACACCGCTATCCCCAACTCCAGTTGCTCCTACCTCTGCGCTATACAATTGTTTCCTGTCGGGGTTCTTAAAACATTTAATTGTTAAATGCCCCTTACCGCATATGCTACACTTGATATCCGGTCTACCACTCGGTTTGTTCGAGTCAACTTTGTCCTGTTTACCCTGCGCTGCGCCTCTATTATCGCGTTGCCCCTTATTAATGCAACTATATACGCCCCCGCGCGCTTCTGCAAACAAATCTGCCTCCCTAGCCATTTCATCTAAATTACCAAACTGTTTTGGCTTCAGATGTACATACAGTTCTCTATTACATGACTCCAGGAACTGATCCCTTGCCATGAAATCACAGACAGCCGGAAAAGATTTTTCTATCTTTGCCATACTAAGCCATTTTTCTAAATAACTTCTCAGTCTACTACTGAACTGTATGAACGTTTCTGATTTCTCGGGCCTACTATAACGAAACTGCTTCCTAAATCCGCGCTCTGTCATGTCAAAATTCTTTAATAAAGCGTCCTTTAACTTTTCATAATCCGCCGCATCCTCATTTGACAACCGGTCATATACATCAAGTGCGCGCCCTTTGAGCAATGCACTTAAATACGCGGCCCAAACACGCTTATCCCAATTATTAGCCGTAGCATATTTCTCAAATCTAGATAAATAACTATCCATTTTATCCTTACCCTCTTCAAAATAAGGTAACTTAGGATCCCGGGCATGAGCCACCTTCTCAGCTTTTTGCTTTTCAAATTCTAGCTCGAGCTTCGCTCTCTGCATTTCTAACTGATTCCTTAATTCTTGGTGCTGTAGCTCAAACCCATGTTTTATTTGTTCTAAATGGGCCTCACTAATCTCTTTTGCCTCCCTTTCAGTCTGAATGCGTGCCATTTCAAGTTCCTTATTAACATTCAACATAGCTAGTTCATGTGCCCTTTCCTTTTCCTTTTCCCTTTCCTTTTCTTCTAACTTAGCTAGTTCATGTGCCCTTTCCTTTTCCTTTTCTTCAGACCTTAACCTTTCTAAATCCCTTTGCTCTTGCCTTTCCGCCCGCTCAATATCTTGCTGCTCTTTAACAAAACCTTGTAACTCCTTCCCCTCATAACCTAAGTCCTTTCCCATTTGCATTAAACGCTCCATTATTGATAACGTAAATCTCACGTTACTATCAAAACCACTATAAACTGATCAGTTATGATCAGTGATGATTGAATGGGCTTAACTAAAACGTTAAGATATGTGTTATACGCGTTAATCTAACTAAAACGTTAGTTATTAAAGCACACGCGATTTGAAATGTCAAATGCTTTCAGCAAAGTATGACGCTGCGTACTGGTAGTCTAATATGACGTCATAAACTGACGACGTTTACAGTAAAATGCTACAATCCGAAGTTTTATCACATTACAAAACTTCGATCATAACAAGTCACCATTAATGTTTCTATTACGTCATACCTAACCTCAAGCCACAGCGTAAATATTAACGCTACCGTTATGTCAATGTCAGTAAATTGTTAACGTCACTACGTCAGAACCATGTGTGGGTAAGATCAATTAGTAACTCCAGTTTAACTTAGTAGAATGTCAGGTAACACAACTAAGTGGGGTCTACTTAAGATTTTCGTTACCAAGAAAAAGTGGGGTTTGCCTTGCCTTCCTGCTCAGAAATTATCGACTTGTCAGTATCCATTCAGTTGAATACATGGGTTTCGCACTTCATCAACGCAGGAAGGAAGATTAAAGTTAATTTCTAAATGTGGCTGTCAATGCATTTTTTTTTTAAAGTTGATGATTCACAGTATCAATGTGCTGTTCCACAGCCGGGAACACCAGCCAGAGATCAAATCCTCACTTCACTGACACCAAATGTTACATGTGGGTTTACGGCGTCCCGCAAACCCCCATGCTGACAAGACAACCGAGCGTGATCTCTGACAGGTGTACGGGCAGCTGTGGGGTAAGGCACAAGAAAGATGAATGACATGAATTATTTACAGTATCTACATACAACGCTTACAAACACAAAACATCACAATTTGTTGCTTCTGTAGCCAACTCACGACGTCCGCTCCGAAGGCAAAACAATGTTCTGTGCTCGGAACGGGTGACATGAATACCTACAGAAGCAAACAACCAAAACAACAACAAAAACAAAAAAAGAAACAACACAAGACGCGACTGGCCAGTTTATAACTTAGGGTGAATCCCCCACTCGCGTGACACTTCCTCTCGCGAACTAGTAGAACCAGTCTATCAACATAGTTGATAATCTTAGATTTAGCGATCACCTTTGCTGATCAGAGGTTTAGTGATCGTCTAAATGACCTGCAGGTTAATTGACCTCTTCCATGGTCTCACATTTGTTTACAACGAACAATGATCTAGATTCTGCTTCTACCCTGGTAGGCGCTGATTACGGCGGTCTGTCCGCCCTTGCTGGACCCTAACGCCTAGCGTCGTACCAGTACCTGCTGCTATGAAGCAGGGAGCAGCAGGTCACACATTGTTGTGCCTGCAAATTACGATAACTGGAATAGAAACGAGTCACAAAACATACATGCTATATCATGATCCCCCTCCCGGAGAAGTAAGAATATGTTCATGCATATACCGTTATTGCGCATGCGCCGACCAGACATACAGGCTGATTAGTGCATGCGACAAATAACCGTACAGCAGAACTCAACTTGACTGTGCATCAAATTATCAGCACCCAGCGCTTGACACAATAATACTCAAAGTTCATGTTTCCTTACTGAGCACTACAGAAATCAATTAATGCTCACTACTACTGAGCATGATACTCATCAAATTTGTGCTCACTACATTATCACAAGTAAGAGGCAATTGAACAGACCACGCCTTTGCGCTACCTGGCCAGCTGCCAATAACAGGAAACATAACAATCTCTATTTCATATCCTTCTCCGCGACACGGCTCACAAATATAGCTATTCACAAATTCAATACATTAATAACAGATAGAAACTACAACAGAAGATTTTCATCTATAATCCACAACATTTGTTAGTGTCTCATAAGGGCCAACACTGTTTGCCGTAAATTCACTCTGTATTTGGTAGGCACCCCGTCACAACCGTCCTCGCGACGCCGATGACGCAGCTGACGTCATCCCCGCCGCTCAGGCCGTTATGACGTGTGGCGACCAAACACTCCCACTTATCATCATCACGTTCTTTATATGTACATACATGCACAAACTGAGTTATCAGACAAAAACGGCATCATTACAAAATGAACTCGTAATTCTTCTTGAACAAAATTATTTCTAATCAACGTGAACATGCTTGTAAAATAAAATTCATTACGGTTCATCATCACGGATAACCCAACAGGCTCTTGTATGAGTTTGCCCTGATGATGAAGATGTGGTTAAACCCGTCTTAAGTTTACGTCCCCTCTACACCTAATATCATATTGGGACGGAACCACGGTTTTCTAACCACAGCTAGTCACAAGTCATGGATCAAACAAGTGACCCGGCGTTTATTAATTACATTCTACAAAAGGGGTCTAAAAGCCTAAATGAATCCAGAATGAGCGGGTGTCCAAACTTTACGTCTCACCAACATCTAGGGTCAGCATGAGACAGGACCTCACTTAGAAAGACTCATTCTACTACTGGAGAAGCCTGGGATCAATTCTGCGACGTCTAGCTGGCAAAGCTAGTAGCCTAATCACTACAGGCCACAACAGTGAATTCAGAATAGGCTTCAGAAAGTTGGGGTATACTAGAAGTAAACCCCTCCAAAACCTACAAGCATGTTCATACAAAAATAATACTAAACATAGATTTAACATACCTTTCAATATACTTTCTATTTCCCCGTCACAATGTTGTGTTCACTCTTTACAACTTGACCTGCTGCTAAAGTGTCCGTTTTTTTCAGGGTTTATATATCTATGAATACTACCGGAAAATCATGCCTACTCATATTATCTTGCTCAATTCGTGGCGAGGTGGAGATACCGGCCACAAACAAAGCCAGATAGCAAAAATCGAGTAGATAATGGATTTGCGTTCAAATAGTATATTTCCCATAGGAAAAATTGATGAAACGACCCTATAATCAATGACATGACTCCTGTCAAAACGAACACCCACACAACACGTGACGGGAATAAAAATCATATATGGCACAATTTGGCGGTTGGCGATTTTTAGGCAAATTCTATAGGACTCGGCCTTTTAGCGGCCCCCTGTATTGTAAAAACAGCTCTCTATAAACCACTCATGCATACATCGTATGATATGTGCATGACTTGTTCATGGAGCCGCACAGTTTGCGTACCATATTTCACCTAAAATATTTCACTCGCACCGCCCTACCATATATCTACTAAAATAATTTAGATGTGCATAAGCACCAGAGAGGTTTCCTATTCCATCTCGTAACAGGTGGTGGTGGTGGGGGGGGGGGGGTGGGGGGGGGGGGGGGGGCAGTGGTTACAAATGACTACTGCATTACTTGGTAGAAAACCATCATGAGTCAGTGTGTCATATGCAAGACCAGGATGGTACATCCAAGGTCAAGATCATACTTACAGGTCAAAGGTAAAGAAAAGTGTTTTTTTCTTGTGTCCGCTCAATATCTTTGTTGTTCATGGATGGATTTTTCAGGCGGGGGCATCTGTGTCCTATGGATGCATTTCTAGTTCTATATAATCTCTACATTTTTAGGCTCCATCATGTCACTGCATTGGAACACCCGGAATGGGCCAAAGCCCTTTTTGGGTGATATCATTGATTAAAAGACCATCAGTTGTGTGATAGATGTATTCTTCAGATGATTACAATGTAACTATGGAACAGTAACTAATGTCATCAGCGACGTCAGAATCAGAATCAAAATTGTTACTGGTGATACATCAAATGACATTCATACACCAGGATTAACATCACATTAGATATATAAATACATGTAGGTACTAAATGATAGGTTGATCACAGGATATCACATGCGTTATATACAAAACCATGCTATAACAAACATTCTTGCACACCAGACAAAGAAATCTGTGATTTTACCCCGGGATAGAAATTTATGTTCTGATCCTGTTGTTCCGACCCAATATCGAACATTCCTGTGTGTTTGATAAATGTACTGGTTGAATACGACATCGTATGCGCCGTCATTAAGATTGACGTCATGCATGTTACGTGACGTCACTAAACATTCCTGTAGTGGCATCACAATATAACGGACTTTGGTAACCGAAGTGACTGCAACATTAAAAATCCGTGCTAAAAATGGAAGGTATGCAAGAAAAAGAATCCTATATGGGTGTGTGGGGTGGATAGAAAAATCCGTCCCTTGGGATCACTGTCCGGCATCACAAGGCTTGCTGAGTGATGCCGGACAGTGATCCCGAGGGACGGATTTTTCCATCCACCCCTCACGCCCATATAAGATTCTTATAGTGTTATATTGAGGTCGTGATGTATTTGATGACGGCTTTTGATATTGGGACGGCAAGCCATACTCTTGGAAATGGTTGGCTGAGGTGAAGATGCAGCAGGGGTTGGACAACTGATATTGGCATACAGCTGAGAATGGATAGTGGCAGACTTACGGGAATTTTTGGGATATATCCTATCAGAAAGAGCATTCTTGCACACCAGACAAGGAAATCCGTGATTTTACCCTGGGATAGAAATTTATGTTCTGACCCTGGTGTTCCGACCCGAAATCGAATATAATCGCGTGTTTGATAAATGCACTGGTTGATTACAACCTCATGCGCGGCGTCCTCATGCGTGACGTCACTAAATATTTCTGTTGTGTCATCACAAAATGGCGGACGTCGGTAACCGAAGTGACAGCAGCATTAAAAATTTGCAGTAGAAATGGAAGGTATGCAAGAAAAAGAATCCTGTATGGGTGTGAGGGATGGGTAGAAAAATCCGTCCCTCGGGATCACTGTCCGGCATCACTCGGCAAGCCTTGTGATGCCGGACAGTGACCCTCGGGACGGATTTTTCCATCCACCCCTCACACCCATATAAGATTCTTATAGTCTTAACTGTGTTGAATGAGAGATGTATGCACTTTGTGCCTGGGGACATAAGGTTGTTGCAGTTGTTTGAAAATGTTACGAATCTCCAATTTTTAACGATTTGTATGTTTTTCTTTCACCTTCAGCGTGAGAATCTAGAGCTGGTTCTTTCAATCTTTTTAACAAAATTTGATCAAATAATTAAAGCAAAAGATACAAGAATATACAAGAATTTTTATTTAATGTCAGTCACATTACAACAAATAACATTAGTTATACCCCCGGCATACGAAGTATGCAATGGGGGTATATAGTTTTTGTCTTTTCTGTCTGTCTGTCTGTCTGTGTGTCCGTAAACAATTATTTTGTGTCAAAGATATCTCAGGAACTGCTTCACATAGAAACTTGAAATGTTGCACACATGATCAGTATGACTACTTGTATTGTGGGAAAGAAAATAAGGGCCAAGGGGTCAGGCCTTTTAGAGTTATTTCCCTTTGTAGTTCTTGCTGTTTAATAGTGTATATTTTTATTTTGTGTCAAAGATTTCTCAATAACTACTGTACATAGAAACTTGAAATTTTGCAAACATGATCAGTATGACTAGTTGTATTGTGGAAAAGAAAATAAGGGCCAAGGGGTCAGGTCTTTTAGAGTTATTTCCCTTTGTAGTTCTTGTTACATGAGCTTTTTGTGACAAACATGAGTATAATGTAACAAATAAAAAGGGGCTTTAAGATAAATGACATTAATCCATTGCATGCAGGAAACCCCTGAAGGAGTATCTTTGCAAACAGTGCAGGCCCAGATCTGACACTGCAGAACGTGGCATCAAAAGAACATTTTCCATAAAAAATAGAATAAAAACAAAAAATAGGCCTACCACCCCTTATATGACAAATGGACTTGTCCAACATATAGCAATTGAAGCGTCCACTAGTATACAATGGGTTAATAGCATCATGATACATTATAAACCTACTATTGGACTGATAAAAAAAAAAAAAACAGTTATAACTAAATTGACACACATAAAAAGGTTCATGCACTAAAGACAAAATATAAATAAAATGAATCAATTAAATAAACACAGAACTGAAATGAGGTACAGGTAAGACTAAAACTGAAACACCTAGAAACATAAATGGGCCCCGTCAAGCGATTTTGGCACTTATCGCCTATGCGAGCAGCGAAGGTTCAGGTGAGCCTGCGCATCCGCGCAGTCTCGCCAGAACCTTCGCTGCTCGCTCATACAAGCAGTGAATCAAGAGGAACCTTCAGACAGAAAGCCATATCCCTGGCCCCTCTGAATGGCTGGGCATGCGCAGTTAAAATTTGTCATGACGGAATGCTCGAAGACACAAATTAACTTGGCGGGGCTCAAATATGCATGCAAAGGGGCTAACCTGCTGATCAGCCACACATGCCTCAATTACATCTTGGACCCAATCAGGTGTTGATCAGCCTTCTGAACACTGGGTAGCCCTCTGCAGTGCAGGGGCCAGTTGTTTAAAGCATCGTTAGCTTAACGAGCTCGTTAGTGGTCATATTGTTAACTCTTCTAGTAAGTACAATATCGTAAATTTTGATATTTTTGCTGAAAAAATGTGAGCAGCTTTTGCGTCAGCAAAAGCTGCTCACATTTTTTCAGCAAAAATTTCAGCATATTTGCCAAATTTAATGATAAAAGTTTTAACGATACGTTAACTAACAAGGTCGTTAGTTTTGAACAACTGGCCCCAGATCTCATTCGGAAGGCTGTTCCACACTAGGACCACCTCGAAATGAAATGATTTCTGGCCATATGTGAAACAGTACTGTTAATATGTGATGGCCCCCGCCCATCGCGGCTTGAAGAAATAGATGGCTGCATGGTGCTTTCGTGCAAAGCTGCAACCGACTGCACACGAGTACTGGTAAACCACTTAGAGGATCTAAGCCTGCCCAGGCAAAGTGGTGCAAGTCGGACCGTTCATGCTTATAAACCCTATTGGTTTCATTGGGCGACAGGGCTAGAGATGTAATTTCATCTCAATGTGGGGTAAAAGTCCCACAAAATATGAAGCAACGTCTCCAAAATGATCTATACTGTATTGATTGGAATGTTAAACCTCAAATCAAACAAAACCAACTCTATCCATATGTACTTGAAACAATACTTAGTGTTAATGTGTGAATAATTTATCGAAATTCAGTAACATATATATTGCAAGGGACACAAAAATGGATAATGAAATCTTGGGAATATAAGAATCTTATATGGGTGTGAGGGGTGGATGGAAAAATCCGTCCCGAGGGACACTGTCCAGCATCACGAGGCTAAGCCTCATGATGCCGGACAGTGATCCCGAGGGACGGATTTTTCTGGGGTGGATGGAAAAATCCGTCCCGAGGGACACTGTCTGGCATTACGAGGCTATCCACCCCTCACACCCATATTAGATTCTTTTTCTTGCATACCTCCCATTTCTTAAAGTGGATTTTTAATGCTGCAGTCACTTCGGTTACCAACGTCCGCCATATTGTGTTGACACTGCAGGAATGTTTAGTGACGTTGCTGTGAAGTCAACCTTAACGACGTCGCATATGAGGTCGTAATCAACCAGTGCATTTATCAAACACGCGATTATATTCGATTTTGGGTCGGAACACCAGGGTCAGAACATAAATTTCTATCCCAGGGTAAAATCACGGATTGCCTTGACTGGTGTGCAAGAAGAAATATTTACAGATAAACATGCCTATGCAGTCCTTTACAACCTCTGGACAACTGAACTGCACCAGCGCTCCAGATAAGAAGGTGTAACAGGGATATTCAAGATTATTCTTTATTTCTTGTTAGAAAGATATGTTTTGGGTACTTGTGAGAATCAGCTCATCATCAGCTACCTGGAAGTGGGCCTACTTATGTGGACGTTGCCCCTGTACGTGCATGTTAATCAAAAATCCGTTGATGATGATGATGAAGTGTGATTCTTACAGGTACCATAAAATGTTTCACTGAGAAACATATACAGAAAAATTCCTATATTAAGACCATCTTTGGGACTGTTCAAAAGTGGTCTTTAAGACCACTTTTGAACAATTCCAAAGGTGGTTTTTGAACAGTTCCAAAGGTGGTCTATGACCAGAGGACACTGTATGCAGAAAATGCAGAGAAAGAATAACTGCAAACTACTACATATTCTTTTTAAAAACAGAATTAGTCTTAATTTTAGGCGTTCTTAATTGTGGAATTTCACGGTATTGTGGGTAATTGTCATAATTGCCTAATCAAGGTGATTTTAACAAGTACCCACAATATATGTAAGGTTTTAATGGAGAAATAAGGAAAAATATCTCATCTCAATGTCGGGTAAAAGTCCCACAAAATTGGAAGAAACATCTCCAAACTGACCCAAATAGTGTTAAATCTCAGTTCGAACAAACAAATAAGGAAAAATATCCTAAAATTATCCTCAGTAGTCCTCCTTATCTGGAGTTGTGCTTTACTTAAGGGGACTGGGAACACCTGGCAGATTTTTTCGCCATTTTTCAAAGGGAGACAAGTTTCGGGACTTCCGGTTCACTTTTCTATAAGTCCTGTCCCAATGAAAAAGGGTTCTACTCTTAAAGGAAAGAATTTGCTCCTCTGGATCAAATTCTTTCCTTTAAGAATTGACCCCTATTGACATGGGAGACAAAAATACTTTTGAAGGATTTGCCTCCCCTGAAGGTTTACCCATTCCCCTTAAATGTTTGTGTTGTGTTTATCACCACAGAAATATTGCTCATTGTTCAATCTTTATACAGGCAGCCCCAGGCTATCACATGGCCAAACTCATCATCAAGCTGGTCAACTCTGTCGCTAACGTTGTCAACAATGATCCCATCATCGGCAACCGACTGAAGGTTGTCTACCTCGAGAATTACCGTGTCTCACTGGCAGAGAAGATAATTCCTGCCGCTGATCTCAGTGAACAGATCTCCACTGCCGGTACAGAGGCATCAGGGACGGGAAACATGAAGTTTCAGTTGAATGGAGCCCTGACTATCGGGACTCTGGATGGGGCTAATGTTGAAATGAGAGAGGAAATGGGGCCAGAGAATATCTTCATCTTTGGAATGACTGTTGATGAAGTGGAAGCTACGAAGAAGAAGGGGTAGGTTTTCAAGGGTGACAGCTTACATCATAGCAGAGATGTCGTACCCATTTCAGTAGGGGCCATATTGGTGTAAATAGTAGATAAAATGCTTCAAGCTAGATGTGTACATTACAAGTGTTCAGAAAACATACTTCAGCTGGTAACGAACAATATTTGCATCCCATCGGTAAGCTAATTTTACCTAGAAACATTGAAAAGGCTTCGATAGCTTCGCCACAAGATTTGATTCGGCACTGTAAACAATAGTAATTCCCAACGTCATTACGAAATAAGCTTGTGTCAAATTATTTAAAGAAAGAGCCACATTTCTGCGACAGATTTCAGTCTGTTTGATTCTTTTATGACCTAATGCACCGACTGCGCCTACTTGTTGTGACAAATACCTTTTGTGTAGAAAACGCCGGCAATTCTACTAATGGTTACTACATCATTGCTCTAATGTAGGTTGTTCCCTCTGGTTTTAATTATTATTCATGACCTGTTAATAGTTGTCCCAATCTCAGACATACACATCCATTAGAGCCATTAGGAAGAAATTACTTCAGCTCTTTAAGTATTAAAGGGAAAATGTTTGCAAAAAAAAAAGGAAGAGCAAATTTTAGTACAAAGACCATGTAATATATCCCGAAAAGTTAATGCTTTCAACCGTGAATCCTGGTACAGATACTTAGGCAAACAGTGCAGGTATAGATGAGAAGGCTCATTTTAGAAGGCTCAAAATGAGCCATCTCATCCGGATCTGCAATGTTTGCCATTTTTTAGCTCACCTGTCATGTAGTGACAAGGTGAGCTTTTGTGATCACTTTTTGTCCGTCGTCCGTCGTGCGTGCGTGTGTGTGTGCGTCTGTGCGTGCGTCCGTAAACAATTTCAAATAAGTATATCTCTATTACCCCATGGTCAATCTTGATCAAATTTCATGAGAAGCATCATCAGGTAGGGGGAAAGGCTGCATAAGGTTTTTGTGCTGATCAGATCAGAATTCTGGTTGCCATGGCAACATATAGCTCCCATAGACTTACAATGAGAAAAAATTAAAATATCTTCTCTGAAACCACAGGGCCCAGAGCTTAGATATTTAGCATGTATTAACGGCCAGCGGTCACCTACATAATTCCTGCCAATCATGCCCCTGGGGTCCAAATTGGCCACGCCCCAGGGCCCCTTCGCTTTTATAGATTCATAATGGAACAAAAAGCTTCAAAAATCTTCTTCTCGGAAACCACAGGGCCCAGAGCTTAGATATTTAGCATGTAGCAACGGCAAGTGGTCACCTACATAATTCCTGCCAATCATGCCCCTGGGGTCCAAATTGGCCACACCCCGGGGCCCCTTAGCTTCCATAGACTCATAATGGAAAAAAAAGCTTCAAAAATCTTCTTCTGAAATCAAAGGGCCCAGAGCTTAGATATTAAGCATGTAACAACGGCCATTGGTCACCTACATAATTCCTGCCAATCATGCCCCTGGGTTCCGAATGAGGGACGCCCCGGGGCCCCTTCGATCCCATAGACTCATAATGGAACAAGAAGCTTCAAAAATCTACTTCTTGGAAACCACAGGGCCCAGAGCTTAGATATTTAGCATGTAGCAACGGCAAATGGTCACCTACATAATTCCTGCCAATCATGCTCCTGGGGTCCAAACGGGCTATGCCCCGGGGCCCTTTAGCTCCTATAGACTCATAATGGAAAAAAGCTTCAAAAATCTTCTTCTCTGAAACCACAGGGCCCAGAGCTGAGATATTTGGCATGTAGCAATGGCAAGTGGTCACCTACATAATTCCTGCCAATTATGCCCCCGGGATCCAAATTGGCCACGACCGGGACCCCTTAGCTCCCATAGACTCATAATGGAAAAAAAGCTTCAAAAATCCTCTTCTCTGAAACCACAGGGCCCAGAGCTTAGATATTTAGCATGTAGCAACGGCCAGTGGTCACCTACATAATTCCTGCCAATCATGCCCCTGGGTTCCAAATGGGCGACGCCCGAAGGCCCCTTCGCTCCAATAGACTCATAATGGAACAAAAAGCTTAAAAAATCTTCTACTCGGAAACCACAGGGCCCAGAGCTTAGATATTGAGCATGTAGCAGCGGCAAGTCGTCACCTACATAATTCCTGCCAATCATGCCCCTGGGGTCCAAACGGGCCACGCCCCGGGGCCCTTTAGCTCCTCATAATGGCCAGTGGTCACCTACATTATTCCTGCCAATCATGTCCCTGGGTTCCAAATGGGCGACGCCCCGGGGCCACTACGCTCCCATAGACTCATATTGGAACAAAAAGCTTAAAAAATCTTCTACTCGGAAACCACAGGGCCCAGAGCTTAGATATTTAGCATGTAGCAAGGGCAAGTGGTCACCTACATAATTCCTGCCAATCATGCCCCTGGGGTCCAAAAGGGCCACGCCCTGGGGCCCCATTATCTCCTATAGACTCATAATGGAAAAAAAGCTCCAAAAATCTTCTTCTCTGAAACCACAGGGCCCAGAGCTTAGATATTTAGCATGTAGCAATGGCAAGTGGTCACCTACATAAATCCTGCCAATGATACCTGTGGGGTCCAAATGGGCCACGCCCCGGGGCCCCTTAGCTCCTATAGACTCATAATGGAAAAAAAAAGCTTCAAAAATCTTCTTCTCTGAAACCACAGGGCCCAGAGCTTAGATATTTAGCATGTAGCAATGGCAAGTGGTCACCTACATAAATCCTGTCAGTCATGCCCGTGGGGTCCAAATGGGCCACACCCCGGGGCCCCTTAGCTCCCATAGACTCATAATGGAAAAAAGCTTCAAAAACTTCTTCTCTGAAACCACAGGGCCCAGAGCTTAGATATTTAGCATGTTGCAACGGCCAGTGTACCTACATAATTCCTGCCAATCATGCCCCTGGGTTCCAAATAGGGGACGCCCCGGGGCCCCTTCGCTCCCATAGACTCATAATGGAACAAAAAAAATTCAAACATCTACTTCTCGGAAACCACAGGGCCCAGAGCTTAGATATTGAGCATGTAACAACGGCAATTGGTCACCTACATAATTCCTGCCAATCATGCCCCTAGGGTCCAAACGGGCCATGCCCCGGGGCCCTTTAGCTCCTATAGACTCATAATGGAAAAAAGCTTCAAAAATCTTCTTCTCTGAAACCACAGGGCCCAGAGCTGAGATAATTGGCATGTAGCAACCGCAAGTGGTCAACTACATAATTCCTGCCAATCAGCCCCTTGGGTCCAAATTGGCCACACCCCGGGGCCCCTAAGCACCCATAGACTCATAATGTAAAAAAAGCTTCAAAAATCCTCTTCTCTGAAACCACAGGGCCCAGAGCTTAGATATTTAGCATGTAGCAACAGCTAGTGGTCACCTACATAATTCCTGCCAATCATGCCCCTGGGTTCCAAATGGGCGACACCCCGGGGCCCCTTCGCTCCAATAGACTCATAATGGAACAAAAAGCTTCAAAAATCTTCTACTCGGAAACCACAGGGCCCAGAGCTTAGATATTTAGCATGTAGCAGCGGCAAGTCGTCACCTACATAATTCCTGCCAATCATGCCCCTGGGGTCCAAACGGGCCACGCCCCGGGGCCCTTTAGCTCCTCATAATGGCCGGTGGTCACCTACATTATTCCTGCCAATCATGCCCCTGGGTTCCAAATGGGCGAAGCCCCGGGGCCACTTCGCTCCCATAGACTCATATTGGAACAAAAAGCTTCAAAAATCTTCTACTCGGAAACCACAGGGCCCAGAGCTTAGATATTTAGCGTGTAGCAACGGCAAGTGGTCACTTACATAATTCCTGCCAATCATGCCCCTGGGGTCCAAAAGGGCCATGCCCCGGACCCCTTAGCGCCTATAGACTCATAATGGAAAAAAAAAGCTTCAAAAATCTTCTTCTCTGAAACCAGAGGGCCAAGAGCTTAGATATTTAGCATGTAGCAATGGCAAGTGGTCACCTACATAAATCCTGCCAATGATACCCGTGGGGTCCAAATGGGCCACGCCCCAGGGCCCCTTAGCTCCCATAGACTCATAATGGAAAAAAGCTTAAAAAATCTTCTTCTCTGAAACCACAGGGCCCAGAGCTTAGATATTTAGCATGTAGCAATGACAAGTGGTCACCTACATAAATCCTGCCAATCATGCCCCTGGGGTCCAAATGGGCCACACCCTGGGACCCCTTAGCTCCCAGAGACTCATAATGGAAAAAAAAACTACAAAAATCTTCTTCTCTGAAACCACAGCACCAAGAGCTTAGATATTTTGCATGTAGCAGCGGCAAGTGGTCACCTTCATATTTCCTGCTAATCATGCCCCTGGGGCCCAAAGGGGCCACCCCCGGAGCCCCTTAGCTCCCATAGACTCATAATGGAAAAAAGCTTCAAAAATCTTCTTCTCAGAAACTGTGAAGCACAGAACTTAGATATTTAGTATCTAGCAACATGAAATAGCCAGCTACATAATGCTGCTAACCCTGCCCCTGGTGTCAAAATTGGCCTCGCCCGAGCTCATCACCTCTAATAGACTTATAATGGAAAAAAACTTGAAAAATTCTTCTATGAAATCATTAGGCCCAGAGCGTAGATTTTTATTATGTAGCAACGTCAAGTGGCCACCTAAATAAATCCTGCCAGTTATGCCCCTGGGATCCAAATTGGCCCCACCCCAGGGCTCTTTAGCTTCCACAGACTTACAATTGGAGAAACTTCAAAAATCTTCTTCTCTGAAACCACAGGGCCCTTATAATGAAAAAAAGAGAGCAAAAAGCAACTTAAAATGGGGATAAAAATCTTCAAAAATCTTCTTCTCTGAAACCATAAGTCCCAGAGCTTAGGTACATGTATTTAGCATGTAGCAATGTCAAATGGTCGCCTACATGAATCCTGCCAATCATGCCCCTGGGATCCAAATCCTGTGGCCCCTAAACTCCAACAAACTTATAATGGAAAAAGCTTCAAACATCTTCTTTGAAACCATGAAGTACAGACCTTAGATATTTAGTATATAGCAACACAAAATGGTCGCCTACATAAATCCTGCCAACCGTGCCCTTTGGGTCAAAATTGGCCAAGCCCCAGGGCTCATTAGCTCCTATAGACTTTCACTGGAAAAAACTTAAAAAAATCTTTTTCTCCAAAACCATAAGGCACAGATTTTGTTTGATTTGAGGTTTTACATCCCCGTCAACACTGTATAGGTCATTTTGGAGATGTCTCTTCCAATTTTGTGGGACTTTTACCAGACATTGAGATGAAATTGCATCCAAGCCCTGTCGCCCAATGAAACCAGTAGGGTTTATAAGCATGGACACCGCTTTGCCTGAGCTTAGATATTTAGTATGTAGCAATGTCAAATGGTCTCCTACATTAATGAGTTTCTGGTACACAGGTGAGCGATATAGGGCCATTGGGCCCTCTTGTTTTAGTTACACAGTGAAGCCATGGATGCATAACACAATCATGGATGGAAGAGAGTGTCCAGAAACTCTTGGATAGTTAAGCCTTTCCCACTCAGATATGTGTTTTTATGTGTCTGCACCTCACTGTTGTTAAGCCCCAGAACCACCTAAAATCAGCATTAGAATAAGTTGCCCTAAAAATTGACCTGTTTTTTCGCACAGCTCACCACTAAAAATATTACTTTGGTGGGGTTTGAAGTGGGGCACTATCCCCCATCACCTCCGAAAAAATTGGGTCGCTGAAATAGATCTGAGGGTGTCTGGAGTCAAAAATGTCCCAAAAATGATGCTGGCAAAACATGCTGGAAACAGTGAAAGTCGCCAGTCCGAAACCCCTTAATTGTTTCCTTGACAGCTGTGTGAAATTAAGATTTTATCAAAAATACATATGAAATCACACTTTTTGCCAAATTTGAGATGCCCTCTTGTTTCCATGGCAACAATGATTTAGCTGAGAAAGGTTGCATTTAAAAGGCAACTGCCTAGTGAACATTCATATAGGGTTTGATGTAAAACAGACTATCCATTATTGATCCTTATGATAGACAGGCCTGGAGATCTGGTGTAAGATCTGCCATGCGTGCAGCAAGCCAGCTACCTAGAAGGGGGCCCACTTATGTGGACGTTACCCCTTTACCTGCATGTTAATCAAAAATCCGTTGATTATGATGAAATAATAGCTATTTGAAGTTGCTGTCAGGCTCAACACTGTGAGAATCAGTAAAATTCACACAAAGTCCCCATGTTGGAATGGGTTAAATCCAGATTTCTCTCGAATCTAATTGATCTCTATGCATCAGATAGGAGTCTCTCAGATTTCAGTCGGATGCGCGTCTGACTGGTGATCAGTGTTAGGATAATGTGACTGGGTGCGGTATCATGTAATGTGTCTGGGACATGATACTTCAGTGAGGCTTAGATATTTAGCATGTAGCAACGGCAAATGGTCACCTACATAATTCCTGCCAATCATGCTCCTGGGGTCCAAACGGGCTATGCCCCAGGGCCCTTTAGCTCCTATAGACTCATAATGGAAAAAAGCTTCAAAAATCTTCTTCTCTGAAACCACAGGGCCCAGAGCTTAGATATTTAGCATGTAGCAATGACAAGTGGTCACCTACATAAATCCTGCCAATCATGCCCCTGGGGTCCAAATGGGCCACACCCTGGGACCCCTTAGCTCCCAGAGACTCATAATGGAAAAAAAAACTACAAAAATCTTCTTCTCTGAAACCACAGCGCCAAGAGCTTAGATATTTTGCATGTAGCAGCGGCAAGTGGTCACCTTCATATTTCCTGCTAATCATGCCCCTGGGGCCCAAAGGGGCCACCCCCGGAGCCCCTTAGCTCCCATAGACTCATAATGGAAAAAAGCTTCAAAAATCTTCTTCTCAGAAACTGTGAAGCACAGAACTTAGATATTTAGTATCTAGCAACATGAAATAGCCAGCTACATAATGCTGCTAACCCTGCCCCTGGTGTCAAAATTGGCCTCACCCGAGCTCATCACCTCCAATAGACTTATAATGGAAAAAAACTTGAAAAATTCTTCTATGAAATCATTAGGCCCAGAGCGTAGATTTTTATTATGTAGCAACGTCAAGTGGCCACCTAAATAAATCCTGCCAGTTATGCCCCTGGGATCCAAATTGGCCCCACCCCAGGGCTCTTTAGCTTCCACAGACTTACAATTGGAGAAACTTCAAAAATCTTCTTCTCTGAAACCACAGGGCCCTTATAATGAAAAAAAGAGAGCAAAAAGCAACTTAAAATGGGGATAAAAATCTTCAAAAATCTTCTTCTCTGAAACCATAAGTCCCAGAGCTTAGGTACATGTATTTAGCATGTAGCAATGTCAAATGGTCGCCTGGGTGCGGTATCATGTAATGTGTCTGGGACATGATACTTTAGTGAGGCTTAGATATTTAGCATGTAGCAACGGCAAATGGTCACCTACATAATTCCTGCCAATCATGCTCCTGGGGTCCAAACGGGCTATGCCCCGGGGCCCTTTAGCTCCTATAGACTCATAATGGAAAAAAGCTTCAAAAATCTTCTTCTCTGAAACCACAGGGCCCAGAGCTGAGATATTTGGCATGTAGCAATGGCAAGTGGTCACCTACATAATTCCTGCCAATTATGCCCCCTGGATCCAAATTGGCCACGACACGGGCCCCTTAGCTCCCATAGACTCATAATGGAAAAAAAGCTTCAAAAATCCTCTTCTCTGAAACCACAGGGCCCAGAGCTTAGATATTTAGCATGTAGCAACGGCCAGTGGTCACCTACATAATTCCTGCCAATCATGCCCCTGGGTTCCAAATGGGCGACACCCCGGGGCCCCTTCGCTCCAATAGACTCATAATGGAACAAAAAGCTTCAAAAATCTTCTACTCGGAAACCACAGGGCCCAGAGCTTAGATATTTAGCATGTAGCAGCGGCAAGTCGTCACCTACATAATTCATGCCAATCATGCCCCTGGGGTCCAAACGGGCCACGCCCCAGGGCCCTTTAGCTCCACATAATGGCCAGTGGTCACCTACATAATTCCTGCCAATCATGCCCCTGGGTTCCAAATGGGCGATGCCCCGGGGCCACTACGCTCCCATAGACTCATATTGGAACAAAAAGCTTCAAAAATCTTCTACTCGGAAACCACAGGGCCCAGAGCTTAGATATTTAGCTTGTAGCAAGGGCAAGTGGTCACCTACATAATTCCTGCCAATCATGCCCCTGGCGTCCAAAAGGGCCACGCCCCGGGGCCCCTTTGCTCCTATAGACTCATAATGGAAAAAAAAGCTTCAAAAATCTTCTTCTCTGAAACCACAGGGCCCAGAGCTTAGATATTGAGCATGTAACAACGGCAATTGGTCACCTACATAATTCCTGCCAATCATGCCCCTAGGGTCCAAACGGGCCACACCCCGGGGCCCTTTAGCTCCTATAGACTCATAATGGAAAAAAGCTTCAAAAATCTTCTTCTCTGAAACCACAGGGCCCAGAGCTGAGATATTTGGCATGTAGCAACCGCAAGTGGTCAACTACATAATTCCTGCCAATCAGCCCCTTGGGTCCAAATTGGCCACACCCCGGGGCCCCTTAGCTCCCATAGACTCATAATGGAAAAAAGCTTCAAAAATCCTCTTCTCTGAAACCACAGGGCCCAGAGCTTAGATATTTAGCATGTAGCAACGGCCAGTGGTCACCTACATAATTCCTGCCAATCATGCCCCTGGGGTCCAAACGGGCCACGCCCCAGGGCCCTTTAGCTCCTCATAATGGCCAGTGGTCACCTACATAATTCCTGCCAATCATGCCCCTTGGTTCCAAATGGGCGACGCCCCGGGGCCACTACGCTCCCATAGACTCATATTGGAACAAAAAGCTTCAAAAATCTTCTACTCGGAAACCACAGGGCCCAGAGCTTAGATATTTAGCATGTAGCAAGGGCAAGTGGTCACCTACATAATTCCTGCCAATCATGCCCCTGGGGTCCAAAAGGGCCACGCCCCGGGGCCCCTTAGCTCCTATAGACTCATAATGGGAAAAAAGCTTCAAAAATCTTCTTCTCTGAAACCACAGGGCCCAGAGCTTAGATATTTAGCATGTTGCAACGGCCAGTGGTCACCTACTTAATTCCTGCCAATCATGCCCCTGGGTTCCAAATGGGGGACGCCCCGGGGCCCCTTCGCTCCCATAGACTCATAATGGAACAAAACAATTCAAAAATCTACTTATCGGAAACCACAGGGCCCAGAGCTTAGATATTGAGCATGTAACAACGGCAATTGGTCACCTACATAATTCCTGCCAATCATGCCCCTAGGGTCCAAACGGGCCACGCCCCGGGGCCCCTTAGCTCCTATAGACTCATAATGGAAAAAAGCTTCAAAAATCTTCTTCTCTGAAACCACAGGGCCCAGAGCTGAGATATTTGGCATGTAGCAACCGCAAGTGGTCAACTACATAATTCCTGCCAATCAGCCCCTTGGGTCCAAATTGGCCACACCCCTGGGCCCCTAAGCACCCATAGACTCATAATGTAAAAAAAGCTTCAAAAATCCTCTTCTCTGAAACCACAGGGCCCAGAGCTTAGATATTTAGCATGTAGCAGCTGCAAGTCGTCACCTACATAATTCCTGCCAATCATGCCCCTGGGGTCCAAACGGGCCACGCCCCGGGGCCCTTTAGCTCCTCATAATGGCCAGTGGTCACCTACATAATTCCTGCCAATCATGCCCCTGGGTTCCAAATAGGCAAAGCCCCGGGGCCAATTCGCTCCCATAGACTCATATTGGAACAAAAAGCTTCAAACATCTTCTACTCGGAAACCACAGGGCCCAGAGCTTAGATATTGAGCATGTAGCAACGGCAAGTGGTCACCTACATAATTCCTGCCAATCATGCCCCTGGGGTCCAAAAGGGCCATGCCCCGGACCCCTTAGCTCCTATAGACTCATAATGGAAAAAAAAAGCTTCAAAAATCTTCTTCTCTGAAACCACAGGGCCAAGAGCTTTGATATTTAGCATGTAGCAATGGCAAATGGTCACCTACATAAATCCTGCCAATGATACCCGTGGGGTCCAAATGGGCCACGCCCCGGGGCCCCTTAGCTCCCATAGACTCATAATGGAAAAAAGCTTCAAAAATCTTCTTCTCTGAAACCACAGGGCCCAGAGCTTAGATATTTAGCATGTTGCAATGACAAGTGGTCACCTACATAAATCCTGTCAATCATGCCCCTGGGGTCCAAATGGGCCACACCCTGGGACCCCCTTAGCTCCCAGAGACTCATAATGGAAAAAAAACTACAAAAATCTTCTTCTCTGAAACCACAGCGCCAAGAGCTTAGATATTTTGCATGTAGCAACGGCAAGTGGTCACCTTCATATTTCCTGCTAATCATGCCCCTGGGGTCCAAAGGGGCCACCCCCCGTAGCCCCTTAGCTCCCATAGACTCATAATGGAAAAAAGCTTCAAAAATCTTCTTCTCAGAAACTGTGAAGCACAGAACTTAGATATTTAGTATCTAGCAACATAAAATAGCCAGCTACATAAATGCTGCTAACCCTGCCCCTGGTGTCAAAATTGGCCTCGCCCGAGCTCATCACCTCCAATAGACTTATAATGGAAAAAACTTGAAAAATTCTTCTATGAAATCATAAGGCCCAGAGTGTAGATTTGTATTATGTAGCAACGTCAAGTGGCCACCTAAATAAATCCTGCCAGTTATGCCCCTGGGATCCAAATTGGCCCCACCCCAGGGCTCTTTAGCTTCCACAGACTTACAATTGGAGAAACTTCAAAAATCTTCTTCTCTGAAACCACAGGGCCCTTATAATGAAAAAAAAAAGAGCAAAAAGCAACTTAAAATGGGGATAATAATCTTCAAAAATCTTCTTCTCTGAAACCATAAGTCCCAGAGCTTAGGTATTTAGCATGTAGCAATGTCAAGTGGTCACCTACATGAATCCTGCCAATCATGCCCCTGGGATCCAAATCCTGTGGCCCCTAAACTCCAACAAACTTATAATGGAAAAAGCTTCAAACATCTTCTTTAAAACCATGAAGTACAGACCTTAGATATTTAGTATATAGCAACACAAAATGGTCGCCTACATAAATCCTGCCAACCGTGCCCTTTGGGTCAAAATTGGCCAGGCCCCAGGGCTCATTAGCTCCTATAGACTTTCACTGGAAAAAACTTAAAAAAATCTTTTTCTCCAAAACCATAAGGCACAGATTTTGTTTGATTTGAGGTTTTACATCCCCGTCAACACTGTATAGGTCATTTTGGAGATGTCTCTTCCAATTTTGTGGGACTTTTACCAGACATTGAGATGAAATTGCATCCAAGCCCTGTCGCCCAATGAAACCAGTAGGGTTTATAAGCATGGACACCGCTTTGCCTGAGCTTAGATATTTAGTATGTAGCAATGTCAAGTGGTCTCCTACATTAATGAGTTTCTGGTACACAGGTGAGCGATATAGGGCCATTGGGCCCTCTTGTTTTAGTTACACAGTGAAGCCATGGATGCATAACAACAATCATGGATGGAAGAGAGTGTCCAGAAACTCTTGGATAGTTAAGCCTTTCCCACTCAGATATGTGTTTTTATGTGTCTGCACCTCACTGTTGTTAAGCCCCAGAACCACCTAAAATCAGCATTAGAATAAGTTGCCCTAAAAAGTGACCTTTTTTTTCGCACAGCTCACCACTAAAAATATTACTTTGGTGGGGTTTGAAGTGGGGCACTATCCCCCCTCACCTCCGAAAAAATTGGGTCGCTGAAATAGATCTGAGGGTGTCTGGAGTCAAAAATGTCCCAAAAATGATGCTGGCAAAACATGCTGGAAACAGTGAAAGTCGCCAGTCCGAAACCCCTTGATTGTTTCCTTGACAGCTGTGTGAAATTAAGATTTTATCAAAAATACATATGAAATCACACTTTTTGCCAAATTTGAGATGCCCTCTTGTTTCCATGGCAACAATGATTTAGCTGAGAAAGGTTGCATTTAAAAGGCAACTGCCTAGTGAACATTCATATAGGGTTTGATGTAAAACAGACTATCCATTATTGATCCTTATGATAGACAGGCCTGGAGATCTGGTGTAAGATCTGCCATGCATGCAGCAAGCCAGCTACCTAGAAGGGGGCCCACTTATGTGGACGTTACCCCTTTACCTGCATGTTAATCAAAAATCCGTTGATTATGATGAAATAATAGCTATTTGAAGTTGCTGTCAGGCTCAACACTGTGAGAATCAGTAAAATTTACACAAAGTCCCCATGTTGGAATGGGATAAATCCAGATTTCTTTCGAATCTAATTGATCTCTATGCATCAGATAGGAGTCTTTCAGATTTCAGTCGGATGCGCGTCTGACTGGTGATCAGGAGGATGCGGGTTCGATACCTGCCGGGTCGGCAACATTCTTTCATTGAGATTGATCATGAAATCTTTTCTACGGTCATTCTCTCCCTTCCACTGATTCAAGAAGGGCAGTTGTCAGTTTCTGGCAAAAGAATGTGTACTGTACTGGTTAACTGCTTACGTATAAGCTTGCCCAGGAAAAGTGTTGATAGGTAAACTGACCAGCTCAAAAATGACCTAAAATAGTGTTGACTCGGCCATTAAACTCCAAAACAAACAAAAACTTTCAGATTTCAGGCAGACTTCAGAATTTCAGTCTCAAAATGTGTTACATAAAATTGCTGAATTTTGTCTCAAACATACAAAAAGACATTTTGGGAGGTTACCATATGTAAGCTAAGTATTCGGCATTAATACAGTAATAGTATGTCACAAAAAGATTTGTTTTATGACATGTGCACTCAGTAATGACTTGTATCGGCTTGCTCATCAATAGTTTCATTTGCATCTTAGCTGTCCACTTGAGTCTGGCATTTCAAGAGGCAAAAATCAGTGTCTCCCACCATATGATATCTTTAGGCTGGGGCCAGTTGTTCAAAACTAACGACGTCGTTAGTTAATGAATCATTAATGAATCATTAAAACTTTGATCATTAAATATTCTAAAATTTTTGCTGAAAAAATGTGAGCAGCTTTTGCATATACAAAAGCTGCTCACATTTTATCAGCAAAAATAACAAAATTTTACATATGGAACAGTTAACAAGATGACCACTAACAAGCTCGTTAAGCTAACGATGCTTTGAACAACTGGGCCCAGATCTATATCTTCACAGGTCAGAGGACAAAAAAGACAGGTTTTCTTAGGACATGACTCAATGTATTTTTTTGCCTTTTTTTCAGATATGTAGCTAAAGACTACTACGAGTCTAATCCAGTATTAAAGCAAGTTCTAGATCAAATCAAAAGTGGATACTTCACTCCAGATCAGCCCACATTGTTCCATGATATCTACAACTCAATAGTCTATCATGATAGGTATGTTTCTTTTAATATTTCCCGATAAGTAGGCATGAAAAGGATAATTAAGGGATAATTTTCCTTTTTTCTTGTTAGAAACATATGCTGTGGGTACTTGTTAGAATTGCCTCGATGAGGCAATTCTAACAAGTACACACAGCATACGTTTGTATGGAGAATTACGAAACGTTTTCCCATTTCTAAATGTGTGTGTGTGTGAATTCGGGTTTAATGTCGCTTTCAACAATTTTTAGCTCACCTGAGCCTTTAGGTGAGCTTATAGTATAGACATGGTCCGTCCTCTGTATGTCCGTCCGTCTGTGCGTCCGTCCGTCCGTCCGTCTGTCCGTCCGTCCGTCCACCATTTTCAAAGATCTTCTTCTCCTATACTGCAGGGCCAATCAAAGCCAAATTTCATATGGAGCCTCAGTGGGATGGGGGAACGAAAGTTTGTTCGCGGGGTCTGGATCACATGACCAAGATGGCCGTCATGCCCATATATGGTAAAAAGCCTTCAAAAATCTTCTCCAGAACCATAAGGCCAGTGGCCTTGAAACTTGGCATGTAGCATATGGTACTCGGGCCCATCATGGTTTGTACAAATGGTGACCCCGGGTTGACCTTGACCTATTTTACAGCAATGTCAAATTTGCCGAAGTAGGCTTTTGCATGGGGCAAAGTGAAAATAATGGATTTATAGGAAAACCATTGAAGACAGTGTCACCAAAATTTGTAGATCAGGTAAAGTAACTGAATACATGAAGATCTATGGGTCAGAAAGGTCAAGGTTATTCATTGGCCTTAGACCAAGGTCATTCAGGATCCATATTTCAAACATTTTTTTCTCCAAAACTGCTGAGCCAATTTAAGTGAAATTGAATATGGAGCCTTTGTGAGTTGAACAAATGAAAAAATGCCAATACGGTCTAGATCACATGACCAAGATGGCCGTCACGCCTATATATATGGTAAAAAGCCTTAAAAATTCTTCTTCTCCAGAACCGTAAGGCCAATGGCCTTGAAACTTGGCATGTAGCATATGGTACTCAGGCCCATCATAGTTTGTACAAATGGTGACCCCGAGTTGACCTTGACCTATTTTACAGAAATGTCAAATTTGCTGACTTAGGCTTTTGCATGGGAAAAAGTGAAAATAATGGATTTTTAGGAAACCATTGAAGACAGTGTCACCAAAATTAGTAGATAAGGTAAAGTAGCTGAATACATGAATATCTATGTGTAAGAAAGGTCAAGGTCATTAATTGACCTTAGACCAAGTTCACACAGGTTCCATATTTCAAACATTTTTTCTCAGAAACTACTGAGCCAATTGAAGTGAAATTCAATATGGAGCCTTTAGGAGTTGAACAAATGAAAAGCTGCCAACATGGTCTAGATCACATGACCAAGATGGCCACCACGCCCATATATGGTAAAGAAACTTCGAAATTCTTCTTCTCAAGAAAAGTAAGGCCAATGGCCTTGAAACTTGGCATGTAGCATATGGTACTCGGGCCTATCATAATTTGTTCAAATGGTGACCCTGGGTTGATCTTGACCTATTTTACAGTAATGTCAAATTTGCTGACTTAGGCTTTTGCATAGGAAAAAGTGAAAATAATGGATATTTAGGGAAACCATTGAAGACAGTGTCACCAAAATTTGTAGATTAGGTAAAGTAACTGAATACATGAAGATCTATGGAAAAGAAAGGTCAAGGTCATTCATTGACCTTAGACCAAGGTCACTCCGATTTCATATTTCAAAAAAAACATTTTTCTCAGAAACTACTGAGCCAATTTAAGTGAAATTCAATATGGAGCTTTTGTGAGTTGAACAAATGAAAAGTTGCCAGTACGGTCTAGATCACATTACCAAGATGGCCGCCACGCCCATATATGGTAAAAAGCCTTCAAAAATTTTCTTCTCCAGAACCGTAAGGCCAATGGCTTTGAAACTTGGCATATATCATATGGTACTCGGGCTCGTCATAGTTTTTACAAATGCTGACCCTGGGTTGACCTTGACCTATTTTATGGCAGTGTCAAATTTGTCAACTTAGGCTTTTGCATGGGAAAAAGTGAAAATAATGGATTTTTAGGAAACCATTGAAGACAATGTCACCAAATTGGTAGATCAGGTAAAGTAAATGAATACATGAAGATTCATGGGTAAGAAAAGTCATCATTCAGTGACCTGGGACCAAGATTAACCAGGTTCCATATTTCAAACAGTTTTTTCTCAGAAACCGCTGGCCCAATTCAAGTGAAATTTGATATGGATCCTTTATATGATGAACAAATGAAAATTTGCTCATATGGTCCAGGTCACATGACCAAGATGGTGGCCATGCCCATATATGGTAAAAACACTTCAAAATTCTTCTTCTCCAGAACCGTAAGGCAAATGACCTTGAAACTTGGCAGGAAGCATCTGGTACACGGGCCTATCATAATTTGTTCAAATGGTGACCCTGGGTTGACCTTTACCTATTTTACGGCAATGTCAAATTTGCGGACTTAGGCTTTTGCTTGGTAAAAAGTGATAATAATTGATTTTTATCAGGCTCATAGGTGAGCTTATAGTATAGCCATGGTCTGTCGTCCGTCCATCCGTTGTCCGTCCGTCCACCATTTTCAAAGATCTTCTCCTCCAAAACAGGGAGGCCAATCAAAGCCAAATTTCATGTGGAGCTTCAGTAGGATGGGGGAACGAAAGTTTGTTCGCGGGGTCTGGGTCACATGACCAAGATGGCAGCCATGCCCATATATGGTAAAAAGCCTTCAAAAATCTTCTTCTCCAGAACCTTGAAGCCAATGACCTTGAAAGTTGGCTTGTAGCATCTGGTACTTGAGCCCATCATAGTTTGTAAAAATGGTGACCCTGGGATGGCCTTGACCTATTTTATGGCTATGTCAAATTTGCAGACTTGGGCTTTTGCATGGGAAAAAGTGAAAATAATGAATATTTAGGAAACCAATCAGACATTCCCTAAATAATATGAAAAGTTAAAAAAAATATGACAAATGGAATAAACCATAATGAAAGCATGGCCTTCGAACTGTCAGAAAGGTAGGAATAGGTGGAAAGTTTTATCACATTGTTATACATCAAAATTTTGTCCCCACAAGTTGTGTACCCCTGCTCTGAGGCTATATACATATAAAAAAACATTAAAATGTACACCAGGACCAGGTGTCAGGTGAGCGTTTACAGGACCACTGGTCCTCTGGTTCAGTCCTATCACGACGGTGTCTGGTTGCGACAGGGAGCTCAATGCTCACTTTTATAGTGCTGCCTCACTGAAGTATCATGTCCCAGACACAGAACATGATACCACACCCAGTCACATTATCCTGACACTGGGTCGACCAGTCCTAGCTCTACCCCGTAAATCTGAGTGCCAAGCGAGGAGCAGCTAGTACCATTCTTAACGACTTTGGTATGTCGCGGCCTGGGATCGAACCAGTGACCTCCCGTTCCCCGGAGAGGACACTCTACCAACTGAGCTATCGGGGCCGGTCCCATTTCTTACTTAAAAAGATCTCCTGATCTGTTGTTAACTATTGGCCTTGGTAGCTCAGCGGTATATGTGTCTGTCTGGTGATCAGGAGGTCACAGGTTCGAAACGTGTCTGTACTGCAACATTATTTGGTGGAGATGGATCATGAAATTTTTCTTTGGTCATTCTCCTTATTTCACTGATTCAAGAAGGGCAGTTGTCAGTTGATGGTGTAAGAACCTGCACAATACTATATATAAGCCGTTCAGGAAAAGTATGGTATGGAAAACTGACTGGCTTGAACAGTGTGTGTTTGAGTTTTACATTCTACCAACAGCTTTGTTCATACAGAGACGGGGACCTTGGTTTAAAGACTCATCAGAAAGTACGGAGAAGCCGGGATCAAACCCACAACCCCTGGTTTATGAGGCAAGTAGCTTAACCACTACACCACAGAGGCTTCTACTGACTTGATAACACCTAAATAGTGTTGGCTAGGCTAAACTTAGCCACACCCATTTACATTTCAGCCAATCAAATTACTTGATATAATTAATTGATTTTAACCCTTATCTTGCTGTTCGCGACAACCCCTATCTTTGCAAACAGTGTAGATCCAGTCAGATGGCTTCTGAAGAAGCCATCTGATCAGGATCTACACTGTTTGGCATTCAGTTTATGAATTTGTAGCAATAAATTACATCAAGAAATTTGATTGGTTCAAAGTCAGAAATGGGTGTGGCTTATCTGAATATTCAGCAAGAGAAGGGTTAATTTGCAAACTGAATAACAAACAGTGTAGATCCTGATCAGATCTGATCTGGATCTGCACTGTTTGCAAAGCTTGGGGATATCGTGAACAGCAGGATAAGGGTTAATCAATTTCGGGTTTCAAAGGGCGGCCCATTACGCAAACACGCCTATTCAAATACATTGCTACCTTTATCGCCGTAAAAATGAAAAAATTATGATGAAAAATTGTGATATTTTTTATGCCCCCGCCATTCGAAGAATGGTGGAAAGGGCATATAGCGTTGCCCCTGTCCGTCCGTCCGTGCGTCTGTTCGTCTGTGCATCCGTGTGTCCGAAACTTAAACGCAGTCAATAACTTCTTTATTTCGTGATGGATTTTAAAATTACTCCGCAGAAATGTTATCCATCATGAGACGACGTGTCACGTGCAAAACCCAGGTCCGTACCTCCAAGGTCAAGGTCATACTTAGAGGTCAAAGGTAAAAAAAGGGTCCGAAACTTAAACGCAGTCAATAACTTTCTTTTTTCTGGATGGAATTTGAAATTACTTTGTAGAAATGTTAACCATCATGAGACGATGTGTCATATGCAAAACCCAGGTCCATACCTCCAAGGTCAAGGTCATACTTAGAGGTCAAAGGTCAAAAAAAAGGGTCCGAAACTTAAACGCTGCCAATAACTAATTTACTTACTTATTTCTGGATGGATTTTGAAATTATTTTGAAGAAATGTTAACCATCATGAGACAATGTGTCACGTGCAAACCCTGTACCTACAAGGTGAAGGTCATACTTAGAGGTCAAATGGCATAAAAAGGGTCCAAAACTTAAACAGGGTCAATAACTTTCCATGAATGAATACGAACATAGACATATTTTCAGGCGGGGGCATCCGTGTCCTATGGACGCATTTCTAGTCTTATTTCTGGTCAAAATATAGATTGTGGGCACTCGTTATGAGTACCCACAATCTATATTTTACAGCAGAAATAAGAAAAATAAGGTATACCCCCTGAAACCCCAGTTTTACTATATAAAAGTGGGGTTCAAGGGGGTCAAAATTATATAGGCGTGTTTTCATGATGCTTATCCTGCTGTTGATAACCCCTACCTTTGCAAACAGTGAAGATCCAGATCAGATCTGCAGGAAACAGTCCTGTTTTCTAGGAAATATAAGAAAAATATTTTAAAATGTCTGCTGCTGAAACAAATACCCAGGATGCACAGGGTTAAAATTGAAAACAGGCTCTCTTAATAGCTCCATTTGACTGGTAAGTTTTGTGAAATGTCCAAGCAATTTTGTATAGGAGTGTGTTATCTATTTGCCACAGCCGGTCACATGATCCAATCGAATTTTAGTTGTTTTTCAAGTTCATAAGCAATTGTGAAGCATGACTCACCTCGGTGGAAACGCTGAACCTCTCATGCATTGTGTAAGAGTGTGTAAGAGCTTGAAACAAGTAAAAGATTTGATTGGACCATGTGACTGGCTATTACAATAAGATACCACACCCTACATGGAATTTCACAGAACTTTCATGAAACCAGTCCGAGTCGAATGGAGCTAATGTATTGAGGAGTTCATTCAAGATAAGAGGTTTAAAATTTTCGTCAACTTAACAAGTACATGAAATGAATACCCTTATAAAACCCACTTAATATAAAGGAAAGTTGGGTTTACAGGGGTGTTCATTATTTTCCTTATTTTTGTTCTAAAACATTGATTATTTTCTTTACAGTAATTCTCTTCCTTCCACATGCCTAGATGGCTTGTCGAATTTGCATTTCGATTCCCACAGTGTCATGAAATTTCCTCTTGTATTCTCTCTCTTACTGTTTTAAGAGCACTTGTCAGTTTCTGGCAAAATAATGTGCACTGTATTGGTTAAATGCTCGTCTCTAATCCTGCACAGGAGATGTTAGGTAAATGGACAGGCTGGATTTTACCTAGAATAGTGTGGATTAGACTGTTAAACTCCAGAACAATTTTCATTATTATTATATGTGTAACTGTGAATGTGTAATATTTTCTAATTTCTGTTTAAATTCTTCTTTTAGGTTTATGTTATGTAAAGACTTTGATGCCTACATCCAATGTCAAGACAAAGTCAGTGAAGTGTTTAGGGTAAGTATTTATGGACCAGCTTTATTTCATTTTTGGCTATAAACTAAGGCAAAAACCTTTTACCTTTCTCGATTGAAGTGTCAAGCGGGACTTGTTTGTACATAAATCCTTTGAAATGGAAGAATCAACAAGCCACACTGTGTTAAAAGATATTTGCATGTACCCAGAAAATAAAAAAAAACTTTCAACATAGCCTGTTGTATTCTTCTATTTCAATTTCTGGGTAAGTACAAAAACTAAAAAATCTTTCAATATATATGGCCTATATACAATTTCTGGGTAAGTACAAAACTTCTTTGAAATAGAAGCATACAACAGGTGACACTGTTTTGAAAACTTTTGTATAACCAGAAATTGTATATATGCAATTTCAAAGTAAATGCAAAAATCCTTTGAACAGGCGACTCTGTTTAAATTGTATGCCAAACATTTTGACATATATATCAAAATATTGGAAAATTAGGCAATACCTGAATTCGCAATGATTATGAAGAAATGGAGAAGCTACTATACTTGCAACAGGGATACTCGAGTTCCATCACAGACTTCTCCCATAGCTACAGATAAGGGAGAATAACAGAGATCATTTAGGGATAATTTTAATCAATCCACTTCAGAAACCCATGTTGTGGGTACCTGTTAGAATCCACCACATTAAGGCTCATCCCATATTGGGGGAATAATGAGTTTATGTATAATTTTCCTTACTCCACTGAGAAACCCATGTTGTGGATACTAGTTTGACTCACTTCATTGAAGCAATTGTGCCAGGTACCCACAACACAGATTTTGATATTATACTGTAATGAACAGATAGGCCTGAAGGAGCAGTCTGATCAGGGTCTACACTGTTGGCCATTCAATTTGCACCTTTTGGATGCCTTGAAAGAGAGTGAAGCAAATTTGTTAAAATCTTGGGAGAATTACAGCAAGTCATAAGACCAACTCCTTACCATACTTTTTCTAAAATTTGAACAAGTAAAATTTACAATGTTGTTTTTAGCTGGATGAGTGGCAAACAGTCTGGGTCTACATTGTTTACTTTGGCTTGTCTGTCCAAATACATACAATAAATTTGATGCAATTTCTTTTGAACCTGTGTTAATGGCACAGATTGAAAATAGTTTCAGCCTGGTCTTGTCTTTTTTGCAGAATTCATTGAAATGGTCAAAGATGTGTCTTCATAACATTGCATCATCCGGAAAGTTTTCCAGTGATCGTACCATTGCTGAATATGCCCAAGAAATCTGGGGTACTAAACCAACAGAATGCAAACTGCCAGCCCCACACGAGAGTCCTCTAGCTTATGAAGGTGCAGAGAACGATACCAAAAAATAGACTGGAGTAGTCAGTTCAATAGGATTTTCACTTAATTTTCACGGGATCTGATGAGATGCTCTTTTTGATTCATTATCAACTGTTATATGAGTAGAAACTGTTATGATTCTGACCAGTATTGTCAAGATGAAAAAGAATTTATAATTAGCAAGAATGTGGATGTGCTATTAGCAAGAACGTGGATGTGCTATCTACAGATCCTTGAAGACAGAGATCCTGGAATCAGTTAAGGGGAAGGGGAACACTCAGCAGATTTGTCCACCGTTTTTCAAAGGGAAACAACTTTCGGCCTGTTCACTTTTCTATAAGCCGTGTCCCACTGAAAAAGGGGTCTACTCTTAAAGGAAAGAATTTGCTCCTTAGGAGCAAATTCTTCCCTTTAAGAGTTGACCCCTATTGACATGGGAGACAAAAACACTTTTGTAAGAGTTGCCTCCCTTGAAGGTGTACCCATTCCCCTTAAGAGACTTTAGGCTGGTTATCAGAGTTTTCGGTGAGAATGTTGTTCATGAGAGAGAGTAAAACAAGACTGAAGACAGAATGATAGTAAAGGAAAGCCAGCTACAAGTGCTACAAACATGATCTGACAGAATTTGAACAAATGTTGCATTTAGTTTTTCATTACCTCAGAGGACTGGTTAAGATGTACTTGTTGACAATTCTTGATAATTTTTAGCTCACCTGGAAGAAGTCCGTGAAGAGCTATAATTGCACTATCCTTGGTATCGGCATCAGCATTGGCGTTGGTGTTGGCATTGCAGTGAGCATCAGCATCCACATTATGTTAAAGTTCTTTTAAAAGCTCATATTTTCAATAAATATGATGCATTTGGTTGTATTTGGTATGATTGTAGATACAGGCCCCAAGTTTTTCATAGCTAATGTTATATTGTTTTACTGTCCGACTTAAAATAAAATTTGTCTTAGTAATAGCCCTGTCCCCTATACCCATGACCTCAATGTCAAGGTTATGGACTAAGAAATTTCATGTTTTTAAGTTATTTTTAAGAGCTCATATTTTCCAAACTATATGATGGATTTGGTTCATACTTCATTTGTACTTGACATGATGATAGATATAGGTCCAAAGGTTGATTCAGGAGTACAGATATAGGTCCAAAAGTTAATTTAGCCATGCCCATGACCTCAAAAATACTTTCTAGGTGAGCTATGTTGTTTGATGACAGCTCTTGTTCTGGATAAAGATATTCACCATATTTGCATTATTTGCTGGCTCCCAGCTTGCACATTGTCAATATTGGAAAAACGGGTAACCAGACCCCCCTGACCTTTTAAGGTCAGAGGGATCTGGTTACCTGTTTTTCCAACACTTATAATCTTCAGACTAGGAACCAGCAGATAATGCAAAAAAGGTGAATGGATACTGTAGAAACACATTGTTGTGGGCACCTGTTAGAATCACCACACAAAAGCCAAATTGGATATTTATTCACTCCATGAGAAAACCAGTTTTTGTCATTTGCAATTTGCAAACAACAAAGGTGCAGTCTGATCAACACATTTTCTGCTTGCCTAGTTCAATCCTTGAAATTTTCAGAAACTGAGTCTTCCATCTTTGAATTTGAACTTGTCTATTAACCCTTATCTTGCTGTTCACGACAACCCCTATCTTTGCAAACAGTGTAGATCCAGATCAGATGGCTTCTGAAGAAGCCATCTGATCAGGATCTACACTGTTTGGCATTCAGTTTATGAATTTGTAGCAACAAATTACATCAAGTAATTTGATTGGTTGATAGACAGAAATGGGTGTGGCTTAAATGAATATTCAGCAAGATAAGGGTTAAAAAGAAATACAGGATGACAAGCAAGAAAGGTGCAGAGAATGGAAGCTCTCTGCTATAGATCCTCATGATAGACAAGCCTGGAGATCTGGTGTAAGATCTGCCATGCTTGCAGCAAGCCAGCTACCTGGAAGGGGGCCCACTTATGTGGACGCTGCCCCTGTACCTGCACGTTAATCAAAAATCCGTTGATGATGATGATGAAGCAGTGTTGATCCTGATAAGATGGCTCATTATGAGTATGAGACATCTCGTCTGGGTCTACACAGGTTGCATAGGTATCTGTTCTGATCTACAGGGTTGAAAGAGGTGAAGACTTTGCTTCAACAGGGAGCGAATGCTTTTCTTTAAAGGTAGCTCGGTCAGAAGGAAGGCAAATATTTCCCTGTCAAGTTTATTTTGTATTAGAGATGAATCCATTCCTTGTAAGATTTAGATCTACCGATTAACTGCCTAACTAGAAACATTGTCTCAGCCATTTCATACGAATTAACATACATGTAAACCTCATTGGTCTGAAAAAAGCCTGTAGACCATGATATTTTTTTCTAACTTGATGTAGTTCTAGCATTTGCGGTTCGTTGTTTTTTTTTACCTAAGGACTCGAGACTGACTTCTGGACTTCCAAAGCTATAAGTGCTCTAGTTTAGTAAAGCATAATTGAGGAATAATTTTCTTATTTCTTGTTTGAAACATACGCTGTGTATACTTGTTGCAATGAGGCAATTCTAAAAAGTATCCATAACAGATGCTTCAAGGAAAAATGAGAAAAATTAT
Organism: Lucinisca nassula; assembly: GCA_963580285.1. Taxonomy (NCBI): domain Eukaryota; kingdom Metazoa; phylum Mollusca; class Bivalvia; order Lucinida; family Lucinidae; genus Lucinisca; species Lucinisca nassula. The sequence goes on from OY757012.1 coordinate 170,571,857, forward strand.
CCTCACTGGAGCTGTGATGAGCTGTCATTGGTCCAGCTCTAGTGGGATATGCATGTATTGAACTGATCCTTGCCTTCATCAAGTGAAGTGCAAATAAATACTTGTATGTATATTTGTAAAATGAAATAAGTCATATTTATGAATAAATTAAAATTTCCTTTAACATTTGCCTTAGATTGGAGCTGACCCAGACACTTGCTAGCCCCGGTAGTGCAGTCAGATGTGCGTCTGACTGGTGATCAGGAGGTTGCGGGTTCAATACCTGCTAGGTATTGGCAAAATTCTTTTGTGGAGATTGATCATGAAATCTTTTCTGTGGTCATTCTCTCCCTTCCACTGATTCAAGAAGGGCATTTGTCAGTTTCTGGCAAAAGAATGTGCACTGTACTGGTTAACCACTGTATAAGCCTGCCCTGGAAGTATGGTCCGGTACATTGACTGGCTCGATATGACACTAATAATGTACACTGGGTCATTAAACTCCAAAACAAACAAAGGTATCCATGCAGACGTGTCCAGTAGAATTGCCTCAGCTTGCAGCTTCAATTGTGCGTAAAAAGTAGCTCTGGAGAAATAAGGCACCCCACAGTGTGTGGATGTTAACGATGAAAGTACTAACCTTTAACAGATGCACAGTCAGTGGCCATTTTTAATATCTTGACATATCTTGATAATTGGGTGTGTTTTTTTTATATGGAAGGAAAGGAAACTTGAACAATAGAGTTGCTTGATTTATATATATAACTAAAAAGAGAAGTTACTGCATTTTTGACTATACACCACAACCTCTTTAGAACTACTATAGAAGGTGATTCTAAGTGCACACAACATTATTTACGGGGAATGAGTACACCTTCAGGAAGGCAACTCCTGCAAAAGTATTTTTTTCCCATGTTAGTAGGGGTTTAAGAGTAGACCCCTTTTTATCCCCCGACCGAATAGGTTCGGGGGATATAGCGATCAGCCTGGCGTCCGTCCGTCTGTCCGTCCGTCCGTCCGTCCGTAGACGCAACCTTGTGATGGCCATAACTCCTATACCCTTTGAGATTCATTGATGGTTCTTGGCACAATTGTTCACAAGGCTGAGACGGCGTGTCATGCGCAAGAACCAGAACTCTGGATGCCATACTTTTTTAGTTATCTCCCCTTTTAATAAAATAGAATGACTACTTTGTGATGGCCATAACTCCAATACCCTTTGAGATATATTGATGGTACCTGGCACAGTTGTTCACAAGGCTGAGACGGCGTGTCATGCACAAGAACCACAACTCTGGTTGCCATGGTTTTGGAGTTATCACCCCTTCCAATAAAATAGAGTGACAACCTTGTGATGGCCATAATTCCAATACCCTTTAAGATATATTGATGATACCTGGCACAGTTGTTCACAAGGCCGAGACAGTGTGTCATGCACAAGAACCACAACTCTGGGTGCCGTGTTTTTTTAGTTATCTCCCCTTCCAATAATATAGAATCACTACCTTGTGATGGCCACATCTCCAACACTCTTTGAGATATATTCATGATACTTGGTACAGTTGTACATGAGGTTAAGCAGGTGTGTCACGTGCAAGAACCACAACTCTGGATGCCCTGGTTTTTTAATTATCTCCCCTGACAATATAACTTTGTGATGGCCATAACTCAAATACCCTTTGAGATATATTGATGGTACTTGGCACAATTGTATACAACGTTGAGACGGCGCTTCATGCCTAAGAACCACAACTCTGGGTGCTATGATATTTGAGTTATCTCCCCTTCCAATATAACAGTATGACAACCTTGTGACCACCGTACCTCCAATACCCTTTGAGACATATTGGTGGTACTTGATGCAGATGTACATGAGGTTAAGCAGGTGTGTCATGCTCAAGAATTACAACTCTGGGTGCTCTGGTTTTTTAGTTATCTCCCCTGGCTATATAACCTAGTGATGGCCATAACTCCAACTCCCTTTGAGATATATTGAAGGAACTTGGCACAATTGTATACAAGGTACAGAAGGGATGTCATGTGCAAGAACCACAACTGTTGTTGCTGTGGTATTTGAGTTATCTACCCTTCCAATGTAACAGTATGACCAGCTTGTGATCACTATATCTCCAATACCTTTTGAGAGATATTGATGGTACTTTGTACAGAAATACATGAGCTAAAGCAGGCATGTCATGCGCAAGAACCACATTTCTGAGTGCCCTGGTTTTTTAGTTATCTCCCCTGACAGTATAATCTTGCGATGACCATAACTGCAATACTTTTGTGATATGTGGTTGAATTCTGGTGCACTTTCTATTGGTGAACAATCTTCTGAAGGCCATATTGGTTTTTGGTCGGGGGATTTGCCATCTCTTCCGATGGCTATTTTTCAGTGGGACAGGGCTTTTAGAAAAGTGAACAGGAAGTCCTGAAAGTTGTCTCCCTTTGAAAAATGGTGGAAAAAACTGCCAGGTGTTCCCATTCCCCTTATTAGAACAAAAAGTTCCTAATTATGGTGTATGGTGTGAACAGGCAAATGTGAAAATACATGTATAGTTCGAACAAATTGACCCGAGACTGGTGAACTCTATTAACATAATTTCACATCCAACTGCATGCATGTATTTACCTTCGCTGTCTTCCGAAAATGGCGATATTGTTATTCAACACATAGAGGTCGGTAAATGGGTAGCAATTCATGAGATGCCGAAAATTCATGAGACGTTTATGAAAGCAGATGTATTGGGCGATAACATTTGACTAATTTATTCCATGCATAAAGGTCAGTCTCATGTCAAATTGTTCGAACTATAAGTAAATGGGATTTTAAAATTTGATGATACATATAGCCACTGACTTTATATTCTGAAATATGCTGTTATGTCATTACACATCCACCATCTGCTAACACATCAACCATTACCTCATTTCTTTTTTGCTTAAATTTTTATGTTTATTATGTATTTCATTACATGTGCAAGTGATATGAGCTGTCAACTCCTCTTGAATGTAAGTTGGTTGTGTTTTTTTTTTATTATGGAAGGAAAGGAAACCAGCCTAACTGTGACTTTGTCTTAACCTATATGTGATATTTGCCAGCATTGAGAGTATGTAATATGAAGGTAATTGTAAGAATTAATGATGTGCAAAACCATTTTCAACATCTTTTTCATCTCTATCCCAGTATGCATACATATCGCAAACATTGTATTAACATTGATGCAGTTTGGCCCCCGCCTATCGGGGCTTGAAGAAAAAGATGGGCTGCATGATGCTTCCACGCAGAGCTGAAACCGACCCGCACATTCGTACTGGTAAACCGCTTAGAGGATCTAAGCCTGCACAGGAAAGGTGGTGTGAGTTTGACCGCCCATGCATATAAATCCTATTGGTTTCATTGGGCGAAAGGGCTTGAGATGTCATTTCATCTCACTGTCAGGTAAAAGTCCCACAAAATTGGAGGCAACGTCTCCAAAATGACCTTGACAGTGTTGACGGGGACGTTAAACTTAAAATCAAACAAAATATTCTTTTTTGAAAACAGTATAGATCCAGATCAGCTGGCTTCTGAGAGAAGCCAGCTGATCAGGATCTATTCTGTTTTCCATTCTGCTTCTGAATTGGTGATAAAAATTGAAATCATGCAACAAAATCCCGGAGGAGTGAAGCATATTGTAATATTATGCATGATGAGGGTTAACTCTTATCTTGCTGTTCACGACAGCCCCTATCTTTGGAAACAGTGTAGATCTAGATCAGATGGCTTCTGAAGAAGCCATCTGATCAGGATCTACACTGTTTGACATTCAATTAATGAATTTGTAGCAATAAATTACATCAAGTAATTTGATTGTTTGATAGACTGAAATGGGTGTGGCTTAAATGAATATTCAGCATGATGAGGGTTAAGAGGCCAATATTCAGGTCAGCTTACTCAGTTGCATATAATACAGTCTGTGACACAATGTTGTTAGATATGCGCCCTGACTAGAGAAAATCTGGATTTTGGGGCTTGCCACCAGGTAAGACACGTGCTTTTTAGCTTAAAATTGCAAAAGAATTTTTTTTTCAATACCTGGCTCATACACCAAAACCTCTTTATAACACTATTAATGGGGTCCAAAGCAGAGACCGTGTTAGTAAAACAACTGTGTTATATCCAGACAAAAATGTATAGATTATATAGAAAAATGACAATTTATTCATTTTTGGGATCCATCTTGAAACCTTATTATATCCCAAACCATGTTATAATGAACCATGTTATAATGAGGTTGCAGGGTATGTGAAATTGAATCTGCTGGATGCTGTGTGTCTGTTGTTGTTGTTACATGTAAAGAACTTACTTAACGGATTGACAATTTGTATATTTTTGTTGTTTTATTTATATGGGTAAATGAAGAAATTCCATACCACCTACCTTTTTCCACGCACAAGACAGTATTTTATGATAAATGGATATGCCAAAAAGATATATAGATCATTAAAAAAAATGGTCTGGGCCCAAAGTTATAAAACTGTTTTTCATACACAACTAACTTGAGCTTGAAATCTCTAATGCTCATTATTATGAATATGACCTAAACTGCATAAGCTGGGTACTTTAGGGGAATGGGAACACCTGGTAGATTTTTCTGCCATTTTTGAAAGGGAAACAACTTTCGGGACTTCCTGTTTGCTTTTCTATATGCCCCGTCCCACTGAAAAAGGGGTCTACTCTTAAAGGAAAGAATTTGCTTCTCAGGAGCAAATTCTTTCCTTTAAGAGATGGCCCCTATTGACATGGGAAACAAAAATACTTTTAAGGAGTTGCCTCCCCTGAAGGTGTACTCATTCCCCTTAAATTGCATTTTAAAATTTACGTGCAAGACAGAAAAAGATTTTTAGTCTTTGGGGCTTTCTCAAATATAGTTTTAGTACAGAAACTGGACCCACTGGAACATTTCTATGCATTATGATATTATTCGGTATCCAGCTGATCTGGATCTATACTGTTTTCAAAGAAGGCTAAAGCTGGGTTAAATGACCAGCCAAAATGAAGACTAATTCTTCTTTTAAACACATGTTTAAAAGGTTTCAGTTTTTCTTTGTTTTCTGCAGAAAAAGAGACTACCTTTAAGACTGTTCAAAAGTGGCCTTAAAGACCACTTGTACAGTCCCAATGGTGGACTTAATTTTTGAATTACACTGTAATTCACTGGATGCATTTGTCAAGTTGAAACTTATTTCTGTGTGCAGTCTCATATGCTGGCACTGCAAAGGTTCATGTATGTCTGTATATGTTGAATTAATTTCATGATTCCCATTTTTTGTCATTCATCAGTTTCATAAAAAGCTGCTTTCCTTTATAGTGTGTTTAGTCCTGAAAGCTACTAAAAACCTGCTTATCTAGTTTATTTGTCCATGTTAAATTCATTAACCTATTTTAAATGATGAAACCCCAAATCAGACATAGGTAAAATGTGAAGATCCAGACCAGACACTTTGTGTACGACGTCTGATCAGCACCTTAACTGTTTGTAAAAAGTTCAGCCATTTTTTAAATACACATATAAATCAATCTGACATCCCTCGATTTTGAAATGGACTCTTGCTATATATAGGGCAGAAGATTCTATTCCTTGAAAAAGGGTTAAGATAAACAAACTTTCAGCCATTACACCAAATAACTGAAAAACAACAATGATGATAATTTTACATTGTTCCCATCCCCAAAAAATGCTTTGGGTATTTAGTAGAATCACACCTTGCTCTGCAAAATGAGGAAAAAAAACTTATTTGAAAATGCCATTGTTTGTAATCTTTGGTATATTAATTTTTAAGAGGCCTATCACAACAATTGTCTTCGGCTTTGTTGTCTGCTTGTAACTTTAAAAGCCACTGTTGCCAAAACATTGGACAAGAAGAGAACCCGGAAGGTACACAAACTTTTCCTAGATACGGCGATGAAGGATGGAGTGATAGTAAGGAGGGCGCATCCCTCCTAACCCAGCACCAGACTGAGATCATGAACTTAGGGCCGCATGTCCAAAAAACCCTGTTTACCATGGGTATTGCAAGGCTACTTCATGTGTAGCCAGTCCGACGCCAATAACTCGGCCCTAAGAGAGAGCAACATGACCTAGTTTGCTCAGGCGAAACAGAGAACCCCAAAAAATGCTTTGGGTATTTAGTAGAATCACACCTTGCTCTGCAAAATGAGGAAAAAAAACTTATTTGAAAATGCCATTGTTTGTAATCTTTGGTATATTAATTTTTAAGAGGCCTATCACAACAATTGTCTTCGGCTTTGTTGTCTGCTTGTAACTTTAAAAGCCACTGTTGCCAAAACATTGGACAAGAAGAGAACCCGGAAGGTACACAAACTTTTCCTAGATACGGCGATGAAGGATGGAGTGATAGTAAGGAGGGCGCATCCCTCCTAACCCAGCACCAGACTGAGATCATGAACTTAGGGCCGCATGTCCAAAAAACCCTGTTTACCATGGGTATTGCAAGGCTACTTCATGTGTAGCCAGTCCGACGCCAATAACTCGGCCCTAAGAGAGAGCAACATGACCTAGTTTGCTCAGGCGAAACAGAGAAATCGCGATTTGCAGCCGAAATTGGCATTGATTTCTCTGTTGCTTCATGCCCACTTTCGACCTGGCATTCAAAATTCAAAATTACAGTGCTTCTATTTTACTAAGGGGAGGGCACTGGCAGATCAGCACGATTCGTATTCTGCTGACCACTGCCACGATTCGCAGCCCAGAAGCACTAAAACTTAGCCTCCTTGCCTTCCTCCTCTACCACGGCCAGACGGGCAATGACTATGGAACACAAATTGCAGGTCGGAATTGACCATGTTCCATAGCCGCGATTGACAGCCCACAACTATTTGGAGATTCCGTCAAAAACCACTGTAACTTACAGACAACTTTCACCTTTACTGCACCGCAACTGAGGCGAGAGGAGTACACCAGAATTAGTGTACAACTCCATGCGAAAGCCTTTCAGAAAGTGGGAAAGCTAATCCTGGACAGGGTCTAGGGGTAGCCCCTATGTGCTTATAGCGTCCGGTTACCTTAAAAATCAGTTCAGTCAGTTATTGGACCCAGATTAGGAGCAGTCTGATCAAGGTCCACACTTCCCCTGTATGCAAAAATATGATTG